>JAJAGP010001541.1:0-35497 GCA_025084515.1 Ancistrus triradiatus | reverse complement strand
AATGGAGCATTGTCTCAAAGCAAGTTTACAAGTTTAGATTAGCTCCTAATATCTACGTCCAGTCCCAAATTGAGCAAACCTAGGGCGACAGTGGCAAGGAAAAACTCCCTAAGTGTTATGAGGAACAAACCTTGGGAGGACCAAGACTCAAAAAGGGACCCAACCTCCTTGGGCAGCGTAGATGATAAATCATAGAACGAAACTAAAGTCATGGAGTCATAGTTCAAATAAAATGTGAACTATGCACATCGGCATTAAGTGGCCTGGGTATGATGGGGCTGGAGCTGATGACGGAAGCAGTTCGAGTGAAGCTGCAGCGGATGATCATCATGTATCAATGATTCAGGCTGCTGGTGGTGTAATGGTGTGGGGGATACTTTTTTGGCACATTCTGGCACATTTTGGCCCCCATAATACCTTCTGAGCATTGCTTAAATGTCACAGCCTACTTGAGTAGTGTTGCTGACTATGTCCATCACTTTATGACCGTAGAGTTCCATCTTCTAATTGGCGAGATCACAAAGCTCAGATAATCTCAAATTGTTTTATTGAACATGACAGTGAGTTCACTGTATTCAAACGGCCTCCACAGTCACCAGATCTCAAGCCAATGGAGCACATTTGGGATGTGGTGGAATGGGAGATTCCCATCATGGATGTGCAGCCAACTAATCTGCAGTAACTGGGTGATGTTCTCATGTCAGTATGGACCAGCATTTCTGAGGGATGTTTCTGACACTTTGTTGAAGCTATGCCACAGAGAGTTATGGCAGTTCTGAAGGCAAAAGGTGGTCCAACCCAGTACTAGCTCAGTATACCTTATAAAGTGGTCGGTGAGTGTAATTCACGTTGTAAGCACTCTAGTGGTGTTGTGCAGAGACTTCAGCAGGTTTTGAAGCTGTGTGACTTAATAATGCATCTTTTTATGGTTAGAAATGTTTGTAAAGTCTTTTGGACTTGAACCAAAAAAAAATCACTGTTTTGGATAAACGTTTGCATGAACAAAAGGTTTTTAAAAAATCTTTGAAATCATTGAAAACACTCAGTCCTTTTGTAATGTTAATGGTATCTCAATGCCTGTTTTAAATAAAAACCTAAATCAAAATTAAAACCTTATTCTCGTCTGAGTTTGCGCAATGCCATTCTCCTGTTTGTAAACACCTCACTATTTTGTTTCTGTGTAAATGTTTCGACTGTGAACAGTTCCAGCCTCAGCTGCCATGGCAACACCATCTTCTGACTCGTCAGTGTCCAATGGCCTCTACGTGCCCACTGCGCTAGCTAATGGAGATGTGAAGCCTGTCATATCGAGCACACCATTGGCTGATTTCCTGATGCAGCTTGAAGACTATACTCCCACAGTAAGTTCATGCCTGATGAATAGCACTAATCTGAATGGGATGGCACGGTGGCACAGTGGCTAGTGCTGTTGACTCACAGTTCAGTCCCAGCCTGGCGGCTGCCTGCGTGGACTTTGCGTGTTTTCTCTCGGGCACTACTCGGGTTTCCACCCACATTCCGAAGAGACATTGTCACACATTAGGTCAGTTGGCACCACTAAAGTGTCCCTGTAGGAGTGGGCGATATGGTAGAAATATGATATTCACAATATTTAAAGTCTTTTTCACGATACACGATATTTATCGCGATACATGTGTATCTGTGTCAGTAGAGGCAGACTCTTAAAAAGTACTATTCAAATATTATCCCATACTTATAATGAAACATGCAGTTGGTCAGTGTTCCTTAAGTACTGATGATATCCTCGATATGCTCATAAAAGCATATCGTCTGTCAGGTTAACAAAATGTATCATGACATGATATAATGTCATATTGCCCACCCCCATGTCCCAGTGTCATGGATCGGTGGCCCCTCTGGAGTTTGTTTCCTCCCCATTTTTCAGTTTAGGCCCCGGTTCCCACTGACAATGAATAGGTTTAAGGGATGCAGAAAATGATTGAATTTGTAAATTTGTAAATATTGTATTTATTTTTTTCCTTTTCCGACATTTAACAAACTTTTTATTCCCTAGATCCCAGATGCAGTTACAGGCTATTACCTCAACCGTGCAGGCTTTGAAGCATCAGATCCAAGGATGTAAGTTTTAACTTGCTTGGTCTAAAAAGTATGGGTGGAATGATCCAAAAATTAAGATCAGAATTTAAGATTTAAGATTGAAATTAAGCTTAAGCCTGTGTGCCAGAGTCCTGTTTTCTGTATTACATTTTATCCAGAACAACTGACTAATTAAGACATGTCATGTTCCTAGCATGTTCCTTAGCTGATTCATCTCTCACTTGTTTAGGATTATGTTTAAGTTTTGCTTAACTAAACCTACTAATAAATGAATTTGTTAATTAAGATTAGTATGAAGATGTAAGTAAAACAAACTGGTGTCAATTGAGATAAAGTAAAAGTACCTGGTGTTAATTGCTTCTATGATATTTCCCATTAGTTCCATGACACTCAGAAACCAGAACTGTTTTACTGCTTTACCCAATTGTCTGTCATGTCATACACACCACTGCTGTGTAAGCAAAGACCCATTCGCAAATGGCCTATAGTCCTGAGCAAAAAAAACACCTAAAATTGCTAAATTTTAAACTTTTAGTGGTATTTACTAGAGCTGCACTGATTGCCATTTTTTTACATGTGATCGGCCGATTCTGATTTTGGCTGTTTTTGATTTTATTTCTGTCTAAGAATTATAAATGACAGCATACAGAGCTTTGACACTTTAGTGTAACCATACTTCCTTCTTAGCAATGCTCTATAGAGAGAGAAAGAGAGAGATTAGTTGACTAAGTAGCACTGAAAACACAACTGAAATCTAACAATTCCTCATCATGAACATGCTTCAGCAGTGGTCTCATAAACAAAGCTTTGTTTAAAGCTCTGTACCAAATTCTGAAATATAGTAAAAGCACTATGCTGTTTGTGTCGTCTTTGCTGTCATGCAAGTGTAAATGTGACCGGCACAGAATCAGACTGCTGGGCCAATCACAGTACTAATGCACTCCACACATGTCTGCAGCGTCTGATTTCATTGGCGGCTCAGAAGTTTGTCTCGGACATTGCAAATGATGCATTACAGCACTGTAAAATGAAGGGCACTGCTTCTGGAAGCTCCAGGAGCAAGACAAAGGTTTGTATATTCAGTATAATTACATACTATTTGTTATTTTTATCTTGGGACCAACACCAATGAAGTCTCACTAATGAAATCTCACTAATGCTAGAATTAGAATACAGACAGCACAAGTTCCTTCAGTTAAATGTAAATGAAAATAATTCTGGCAGCTACATTTCTTCGTTTTGGTGGTTACAAATCTGCTTTTTCTAGGATAAGAAGTACACACTGACGATGGAGGACCTGTCCCCAGCTCTGTCCGAGTATGGCATTAATGTCAAGAAACCCTACTATTTCACATAATGAGCTAACATGCTGGAGCATATTGTTTAAAATAACATGGAGACTTAAGCTATTTCGTGTTGGCTATCCTGTACAGAAATTTAACCATGGAATGCTTTGCTCCATGTCACAGAGGTCTGCCTAAAACATGTCATTTCTTTATTTAGTCATTTTGTGTTTTGTTTATCGATTCCTGGTGATTCAGCATACATTTGTAATATTGAAAAAGAAATAAAATTTATTTGTAACTTAGCTCTGATTTGAGATTTGTCTTCAGAAATTGCTAGACCTCTAAAGCTGAGAAAATGAGTCTTTTTTTGTTTATATTATTGACTTTGACAGTTTGTTTTACACTTTAGTATGTACAGTGGTGACAAAAGTATTATATGTGGTCATTTATTTATTGAGGAAAATGATCCAATATTAGATATTAGTGAGTGGCAAAAGTATGTGAACCTTTTGCTTTCAGTATCTTCCCCACCACCATGTTTCACAGATGGGATAAAATTCTTATACTGGAATGCAGTGTTTCCTTTCTCCAAACAAAACGCTATTCTTTTAAACCAAAAAGTCCTAATTTGATCTCATCTGTCAGCAAAACATTCTTCCAATAGCCTTCTGGCTTGTCCACGTGATCTTGAGCAAACTGCAGACGAGCAGTAATGTTCTTTTTGGAGAGCAGTGGCTTTCTCCTTGCAACCCTGCCATGCACACCATTGTTGTTCAGTGTTCTTCTGATGGTGGACTCATGAACATTAACATTAGCCAATGTGAGAGAGGCCTTCAGTTGCTTAGAAGTTACCCTGGGATCCTTTGTGACCTCGCCAACTATTACACGCTTTGCTCTTGGAGTGATCTTTATTGGTCGACCACTCCTGGGGAGGGTAACAATGGTCTTGAATTTCCTCCATTTGTACACAATCTGTCTGACTATGGATTGGTGGAGTCCAAGCTCTTTAGAGATGGTTTTGTAACCTTTTCCAGCCTGATGAGCATCAACAACTCTTTTCTGAGGTCCTCAGAAATCTCCTTTGTTCGTGCCATGATACACTTCCACAAACTTGTGAAGAGCAGACTTTGATAGATCCCTGTTCTTTAAAACAGGATGCCCACTCACACCTGATTGTCATACCATTGATTGAAAACACCTGACTCTACATTTCACCTTCAAATTAACTGCTAATCCTAGAGGTTCACATACTTTTGCCACTCACTAATATGTAATATTGGATCATTTCCCTCAGTAAATAAATGACCAACCAAAAGACCAAGTATAATATTTTTGTCTCATTTGTTTACGTGGGTTCTATTTATCTACTTTTAGGACATGTGTGAAAATCTGATGATATTTTAGGTCATATTTATGCAGAAATATAGAAAATTCTAAAGGGTTCACAAACTTTCAAGCACCACTTTTTGTGTACATTTTTGAGCCATGAGAGGAATGTGTATATGAGTAGAAATACTGATAGAATTCAAAGCTGCTCTTCGGTTTCTTTTGCTGGCTAAAGTACCAATCTACAGCCATGACTCCGGTTTCCTCCCACAGTCCAAAGACATGTGTGTTAGGTTAATTAATTATGCTAAATTGGCATTGACTTTAGATGATTGAATTTAGATGTGATTTTGTTCAGTATTTCTAATAAATATGGGACAGTATGATCACATACAGATCACGTACAGTCACACACAGACATACACTCACCTTCCTACATAATTGAAGTTCTTTTTTTATCTGTGAGAGGGCAGATGTTGCCGTTGGCTAATAATGGCATGTACTGATTGTGGCATAACTGATTTCGGGAGACTTTATAAGCTTCTGCTTATTCCAAGCATCCAGACCCCCTTTACTGAAGAGATTAACATAAAGTAACTGAAGAATTATGGTAGTTGGTGGACACACAAAACGTAGTACAGTGCAGTCACTAGTAAACATTTATGACTGCTACCAAACTTGGATCATGTTAGAGGCTCTAACTTGGATTCTTATTGCTATGCAGCAGTAGCAGCTTGGAGAAAAACATCTACTAATCAGGCAATGCTTATATTTCTGGTAACTGTCAAGATACAGGTAGACGCTGTTTACCAACCACATTACGTTCATTACAGTGGACTGGGTTCACTGCTCTTGGCATAGAGGCAAGATCAGACACATGCTTATCAGAGTCAGCAGTACTTCCTACTCAAAGGAACTGCCTGTTCACCTTCCACCAAACTGTGGGTAGCATGATTGGCTCACAGCAAGAAGGTCCAGGGTTTAGTCCCATGTAGAGCAGCCTGGGTCCTTTCTGTGTGGGGACTGCTTGTCCTCCTGTGTCCGAGTGGGTTTACTCCTGGTACTCCGGTTTCCTCTCACAGCACAAATACATGCATTACGTTAATAGATTACATTAAATTGGCCTGGCCTCAGTACATACAGTGGTGTGAAAAAGAGTTTGCCACTTTCCTGATTTCCTTTCACATTTATGTATTTCGGAACATCAAACCAATTCAAATATTAGTCAAAGACAACACAAGTAAACACAAAATGCAGTTTTTAAACGAAGGTGTTTATTATTAAGGGAGAAAAAAAATCCAAACCTACATAGCCCTGTGTGAAAAAGTGATTGCCCCCCCTTAACATAACTTAACTATGGTTTGTCACACTTGAGTTCACTGTCTCCAGCCACCACCAGGCCTGATTATTGCCACACCTGTTCTCAATCAGGACATCACTTAAATATGATCTGCCTGGAAAGGTGAAGTACACCAAAAGATCCTTAAAAGCTACACATCATGCAGAGATCCAAGACATGGAACATTTAAGGCCAGTGTTCATGCCTCCACCATAAGAAAGATACTGGACAACAATGGCCTGCATAGCAGAGTTCCAAGACGAGAACCACTGCTGAGCAAAAATAACATTAAAGCTCCTCTCGGTTTTTCCAAAACATCATCTTGGTGATCATCATCTTGGAGACTTTTGGGAAAACATTCTGTGGACTGACGAGACAAAAGTTGAACTCTTTGGAAGGTGTGTGTCCCATTACATGTCGCGTAAAAGTAACACAGCATTTCAGAAAAGAACATTATAGCAACAGTAAAATATGGTGGTGGTAGTGTGATGGTCTGGGGCTGTTTTGCTGCTTCAGGACCAGGAAGACTTGCTGTGATAAATGGAACTATGAATTCTGCTGTCTACCAAAAAATCCTGAAGGAAAATGTCCGGCCATGTGTTCCTGACCTCAAGCTGAAACGAACTTGTGTTCTGCACCAAAACACACCAGCAAGTCCAGCTCTGAATGGCTGAAGAAAAACAAAATGAAGACTTTGGAGTGGCCTAGTCAAAGTCCTGACCTGAATCCTATTGAGATGCTGTGGCATGACCTTAAAAAGGCCGTTCATGCTCAAAAACCCTCCAATGTGGCTGAATTACAACAATTCTGCAAAGATGAGTGGCCAAAATTCCTCCACAATGCTGTAAAAGACTCATTGCAAGTTATCGCAAACGCTTGGTTGCAGTTGTTGCTGCTAAGGTTGGCCCAACCAGTTATTAGGTTTAAGGGGCAATCACTTTTTCACACAGGGCCACGTAGGTTTTGATTTTTTTTCTACCTTAATAATAAACACCTTCCGAAACAATCAAGTGTGACAAACATGCAAAAAAAATTAGGAAATCAGGAAGGGGCAAACACTTTTTCACACCATTGTATGCGACTAGTTTTGATGTAACCTTGTGTATCGATGTACTCTTGTGTCTGTCATTTAAATTGCCATTGATGCTGATGGCAACTTTAAATAAAAACAAACAAACAAACTATAAACTGTAGCCACAACCCTGAATAGATGTATTGTGTTCTAGCGCACAATTTATATCATCAATCAGTTTTAGATGCCAGTACAAGATGTCCACCTGTACTGTTTGTAAATCGAATCTGCTTCACTGATATACAAAACAACTGTGCAATACATTAAGGTGTTGAGATGGCTTCTTTACTTATGGCTGATATACCATATTTAATGTATCTACAGATTCTTGCAGTTTATCGTAAAAGTCGGTCTTAAAAATAGAAAGGTAATTACATGACATGAGATTGAACAATAAGTAGATTTGGTTTTCCTCCCAAGTGTTATTATATTTTATACTTTCCTTTCATTTAAAATAATACAAGGAGTCTAAAAGTCAAGGACATTATTGATAAAGGTCAGGAAACACATGGTCATACTTCTCTTAACCTGCAAGGACTGTCTAGTCTATATGTCTACACGTGTCATAAAAAAACAAAGATGGAATGAGATCTTAGACATTTAGGTAGTAAGATCTTAATTTAATTTTGAATGCATCCTCAAAAAGTGCCTTGACGTCTTTCAAAACCTCTATAAAATGTTTTAAAAACAATTTTTATTAATACCATACCAGACAGTACTCTTTTTCCTTAAATACGTTTTTAAATACAACTGATTTCTGCAGTAATTACTCAGGTGTAAATCAACTGTCACTTCAGTTACTACACGGTGTTCCCACAGCAGCCACCCATGCTCAATACATTTCTATTTATGCTCATGTAAATACACATATTAAAATTAACATTTCATTACATCCTTACCCTTTTACCTACATCCTTTTTTAAAACCATGAATCATTTCTTACCTCTTAACCAGAAAAGTCATCTATGACTACATCATAACCATCCGTGTCAAAGTAAATCTGTTTCTTGAAATAATATTAATTACAACCCCAAATCAGAAAAAAACTGGGACAGTATGGAATATTTGGTCTAAAGCTGACTGGAAAACATTTTTCAGCTAGTCATCAACTAACCATTACCATTGAGTGGGACATTGATTGGAATATTGAGTTTGCAATTTTGGTTTTGGCTCATTACTTTGCCCCGGAGTGTATATACTAGTGTGCACCTTATCAAGATGCCTCACTGTTAAGAGTGTAAGAGTGTAGAGGGGCTATTAGAGACATTAGGATTAAGCAATAGAGCTATAGCATTCCTCTGAAGAGTAGTGCTCATTAAAACAACAAGAATTCCAATGAATCTCAACCATGAACTTTGAAATATGTATGTCGTGGTCCTTGTAAGTATAATGGTTTTGTGTTTATCTTAATAACAAATATAGGAAAGACGGGCAGACACAATTGCATCTACAGTATTAACGGTTTTTAAAGTTTGGGGAAAAAAAAAAAAGAAAATGTTATACATTGTCATACATTGTCATACATTTACTTTGACTTTTATTATATTGCAAAAGTATGAATCCAAGATACTTAATGCATTGCGCAAAATGCTGAAAGCAAGGAACTCAGCCTGACTGAGAACTAACTTGAATCGTGCCATCAAACTAGCAAAGTTTGACTATTTCCTTGCCACTTATCCCTGGTGCTAGTGGAATCGTGAACATAGTCTTTGGGAGGTTTGAGGCATTAAATTGCACTCCATCAGAGGTAGCTGTTCCTCATCAGGATGAAAAGGCTCTCTGCCTGGACATTGTTGATGTGCGTAGGACTCTGAGAAGGGTAAACCCCTGTAAGGCCCCAGGCCCTGATAATACACCTGGTCAGGTGCTCAGGGAATGTGCAGTTCAGTTTTCTGATGTTCTAAAAGATATTTTTAACATCTCACTAGATCTAGCCAAAGTCCCATCATGTTTTAAGTCGGCCATCATCATCCCTGTGCCAAACAAATCTCAGAAAACATCACTAAATGATTACCGCCCTTGTGTACTAACTCCGATTATTATAAAGTGCTTTGTGAGGCTAGTCAAGAAACACATCACCTTCGCTCTCCCTCCCACTTTCAACCCTTCTCAGTTTGCCTACCAGCCAAACCGCTCTACCAAGGATGCCATCCCTTTCGCTCTTCATCTAAGCCTTGCACGCCTGGAGGAGAAGAACACTCATTTGCAGATGTTGTTCCTGGACTTTAGTTCGGCATTTAACACCATAATTCCACAGCAGCTGGTGAACAAACTGGAATTCCTGGATTTCAGCACCCCTCTGCGGAACTGGCTCCTAGACCTCCTCTCAGAAAGACCACAGTCAGTAAGGGTTGGACAGAATACCTCCAGTGTCATCACCCTCAGCACTGGCTCACCTCAAGGGTGTGTACTGAGCCCCTTGCCGTTCACTTTGATGACATATGACTGCGTCCCTAGGCCTGCCACTAATCATGTTGTAAAGTTTGCGGACGAAACTACATTGATAGGCCTCATCAAGGATGACAACGACCTGGCCTATAGAGAGGAGGTTGAGCTGCTGGTGGGTTGGTGCAAGATAAACAACTTGATCCTGAACGTGAATAAAACAAAAGAGATCATCATTGACTTCAGGAGGAATCGGCCCTGTCACGCTCCTCTAGTCATCATCAACTCAGCTGTGGAGGTGGTAAATAGCATCAAGTTCCTCGGGGTGCACATCACCAATAACCTTACCTGGTCTGTGAACACCACGTCATTGGTCAAGAAAGCACAGCAGCGACTGCACTTCCTGTGCAGGATGAGTAGAGTCCACCTGCCCCCACCCATCCTCATTACATTCTACAGAAGCACAATAGAGAGCATTCTGACAAACTTATCTCTGTGTGGTGTGGAGGTTGCAGTGCCTCTGACTGGAAGAATGTGAGGAGAGTGGTGAGGACAGCGGAGAAACTCATTGGGACTTCTCTCTTCTCCATACAGGACCTTGCATCGATTCGTTGTATATCCAGAGCCAGAAACATCGTCAGTGACCCCTCACACCCTCACTGTGGACTGATTTCTCTGTTGGCCTCTGGAAAGAGGTTTCAGAGCATTCGGTGGAGGACCACTAGGTTCTGTAATAGGTTTTTCCCATAGGCCATCAGACTGCTAAATTCTGTACACTACCGCTTTACATGTTGCTGCTGTATGATCATCAGGTCTATACGGAATAACACGCCTTTCAGTATACTTATTCAGTCTTTGTAGATATCTATAAATATGGACATATATATAATTTTTGAACTCTGCAGGTCATTTTCATTGCACTTTAATATTTTTTCACTGTGTATATTTAAGATTTCATAGTCCTCCATATTCTTTAGTTTAATTCTTGTTTTTTCCCATGCTGCTATTCATTTCATTCATTGTAAGTCAATTGTGTGTCAATATTTAAAAATGCTTTCTCTTCGTAAATTACATGCGAGCTACTTGCAACGAAATTTCGTTATGTGTACACTTGTGTATTCGGAATGACAATAAAGTTTGTCTATCTGTCTGTCTATCCATTGTCTATTATAGCCTACTGGCTAAGTTACTGAAGGTCCAGGGTTCAAATCCCAACTCTGCCAAGCTACCACTGCTGGGTCCTTGAGCAAGGCCCTTAACCTACAGTTGCCTGGATTGTAATACTGTATCACTTGTAAGTCGCTCTGGATAAGGGTGTCTGCTAAATGACATAAATGTAAGCTTCATTTAATATGTTAATAAACACCCATTCTTGCATTTCAGGCCTGTAACACATTCCAAAAAAGATGGGATGAAGTTTAGGGCTAGTAATGAGGTAAAAAACTAAATAATGTTGTGACTTCAAACAGGTAATGTCAACAAGTGATTATAATCATAATTTGGTACAAAAGCAGTATCCACAGAAGGATGAGAATCTCCAGTTTGATAACAAATGTGTGAGAAAACAAAAACTGTTCCTCAAAGAAAGAATTCTCCCTTTACAGTGCATAATATCATTAAACAATTCAAGGAATCTGGAGGAATTTCAGTGCATAAAGGGGAAGGGCACAAGCCTAAACTGAACACCCATGATCTCCGATCCTTCAGACGGAACTGCATCGAGAACCGCCATTCATCAATAGCTGATATAATTACATGCGCAAGGGATTAACTTGGCAAACCTTTTTCAAACTCTACAATACAGAGTTACATTCACAAATGCCAGAAGCAGCATCGACTTCTCTGGTCTCGGCTCGGAAGCATCTTGGATGGACCATCATACTGTGGAAACGTATTGTTTTCAGATGAATCAGAATTCCAGATCTGGATTCTGTGTGCTCTTGACCAAAGATGAAAAGGACAATCCAGAATGTTATTAGCAACAATTCCAAGAGTCAGGATCTTACAATGCAAGTTCAGACAATGCAAACCCATGCTGCACAGATTACAAAGGCATGGCTGTGGAAGAAATGAGTACAGGTACTGGACTCGTCTGCCTGCAGTCCTGACCTGTCCATAATAGAGAATGTGTGGAGAATTTTAAAACCAAAAAGGTGTCAACGACGACTCTGTAATGTTGCTCACTTTAAGTAGTGTTTGTAGGAAGAATGGAACAAAGTAACACCTAAAACACTAAATTTCATGGTATTCTCAGTGGCAAAATGTCTTTGAAGTATTGTGAGTAGGAACGGCAACATTACAAAGTGGTAATGCTTTACCATGGTTGCAAACCTTTTGTGGAATGTGTTGCAGGTCTGCAATGCAGGAATGGATGTATATTAACAAAAAAAATAAAGTTGACCAGACAACACATGTAATATCCTGGGTTCATACTGTCTGCAATGAAATAAAAGTCAATGAAATGCTGTATTTACTATTTTATTTTCCTTTTTCATACAGTCCCTACTTTTTTCTGATTTAGGGTTGTAATTAAAATACAATGCAATGTGTTAAAAAGCAGTTGAGTTTGTGAGACCAGTGTTTCCAGGATGATTTCCTGGAGTCCTTTGACATATTTACAAGGCCTTATAAGGATATCCAGTGTAAAAGCCTACACTGCAGTGATGTCCTCCTTTGGCTCAGCAGGTTTGGCACTGGGTGGAACTGGAATAGGCCGCCTTTTACGTTTGACCCCTTTATCACTCTTCTCATTTAGAATAGCCTGGGACACTCCTTCCATGTCACCCACACTGATATTAATTGCCTCTGCCATCTCTTTTTTTGTCAACGAAACAAACTTAGGGTCTTCAGCCAGGGTCTCAAGGCCACCATCTCTTAGTGCCTAAAATAATACAGACAAATTGAAATGGTAATTTCCTTACTGGCAATACTCAAAGACAATTTAATATCGTTTACCTTTTGAATTAATTTGTCAGTCGCAGGTGAATTCTCTTTTTCCACCAGTTTATGGTCTGTGGGCTCACATGGGAACTGAAAGAGTCCAAATGCAAAATCTACTTCATATAATCATTGTCTCAAGTTATTAAGTAGAAACATTAAATTATCCAGTGAATTTTTTAAAGCATGTATATGTATGAGTATACTACCTGTGTGATGTCAGTCCTTACAGTGAAATCTTCAACACTGGGGAAAGTACTGGATTCTCCTGTAGGTTAGAGTTGGTTGAGTAAATACTTAGTTTGAAGTTATATTGGCAACAATATGAAGGGTGTATCTATACTAGTCAGTCACATTCATACTATCTATCTATCTATCTATCTATCTATCTATCTATCTATCTATATATATACACACACACACACACACACACACACACACACACACACAATATACACTGGATGGCCAAAAAAAAAGGTCACGCTTTGATTACTGCACACATTCGCTGTGGCATCGCTTCCACAAGCTTCTGCAATGCCACAACAGTTATTTCTGTCGAGAGTTGCATTATTTTTTCCCCCAAGATCTTGTATTGATGATGGAAGATTTGGACCACTGCGCAAAGTCTTCTCCAGCACATCCCAAAGATTCTCAATGGGGTTCAGGACTGGACTCTGTATTGGATAATCCATGTGTGAAAATGATGTCTCAGATAAACATCTTTTCCACGACCACAGGATGTGTCTTTCGACATGATTGTTTAACAAATGAGAAGCTGCTCACTGCATCAGTTAGGGTTAAATAACTTGTTGCCAGGTGAAACATAATCACCAATGCAGTAATTATTCAAAGGGAGGCTCTTTTTTAACTGTTTAACTATTTGCTTAGTTAAATCCAGGTGGGGACCTTTTTTGGCCAGGCAGTGTATATACTTATTTAAATAACTATATATACACCATAATAGATTTGTCTACAGAAATTGAGATTTTTAATTTTCAATAGATTATTATACTTACCTAAATCCTCAAAGGCTTGGTCTCTGCTTCCTACAACCAATGATGACTTTCTTGGAAATGTATATCTGGACAAAATGGAAGGTTTTTTTTAATATAAAGTATATATAAAGTTTTTGTCTTCAATTTTGCATTATTACCAGTTCATCAGGCTAAAAATGTAACAGCCATGGGAAAGGTAGGATTACACAATCAAGAGTGCTCAACTTCATCCAAAAAGTCTAACAGTTTGGTGATATCTCCACTGGTGACACAAACTGGTGATCTTTTATCATTAACTGTACTGGACCCTCCAGGAATACAACTTTAGGAATACACTCCTGGTTTACTACATTAGTCGCTGAATGAAAACACTCACTTGTTTGTAAAGTTGGCATTGTTGTTGGTAAGATTTGTTGTGGTTGGTGTTGTAGGGAAGAACTCAGCATTGTGGATGAATACAGAGTCAGGCGGAGACTCCATGTACTCAGGGCGGGTTTCAGAGAACTGCAGAGGCCGCTGGCTGGTCTGTGCTGACATGGGGCTACTGGGTTCAGATGAAAAGGGGTCGACATTGGTTCCGAACAGGCCTCCAGTTCTCTGGATGGACAGAAGCATAGGACCCTTTATGGAACACTACATGATATTTTTTCACTTCATTAGCAATTCTCACACAATAATTTTGACCCATTTCCCTATACCCCCATACGTTCTCAGTCAAGAGTAGTTGTAAGTCAATCTGTAGTTGTCAAATTCTGAGATGAAACTAGAGAAAAGTAGACTAAAAGTAATAGAAGAATAGAAGGGAATAAATAAAATGAAAGGGAATAAAAGTAGAAACATGCTTGTAGTGTTTGTGCTTTTTCTATGTACTTGTCAGAAAAGTATTTCACTTGACTGTGATGCATACTCAGGTGCGCATGTTGTACGTCCATCAAAGAGATATTTCAGATGAAAGAAAATTATGCTTATTACCCGGTAAATGCCCTCCTCTCCGCTTGCCATGGCTCTCTCCATCTCATCCTCAGCGAGGAGATCTCCAGAGATGGCACGATGTAGCTCCGGGGCAGCTTCCTCCTCAATGCTGCGCAGGCCAGCCTGCATAAGATAAGAAAAGGTAAATCATTTCAGGCAGCGGTACTCTTAATTTCTTTTGCGCAGAGCCCCACTCAGAGTCCATGCTCATCTGTGCTTTTTGAATTCCAGCATAAGTTGCAGACCAGACCGTGACCCTAATCATGACAAGCCTATAAGTAATGTATTATTGATAAAGTGCATTCATTAATATACAATGTGATTCATAAGTACTCACCCTCTTTGAACTTTTCCACATTTTGTAGTGTTAATTAAAATGCTCTTAACTGGTGGATTCCCATTTGATTGAAACACATATTTTACACACATAACAATTTGAACGTGATTTTTTTGTGTGACACAAAGGTTAATTCAACAAAATGCAGACATCAGTTCCTTACATAAGTATTAACCCCTCCCCTCAAAACAAAACCATTGGTGAACAGCAATTTTCATATCTTGGAAAAGGTTCTCTATTTAAATGACGTCTGGCCCCTCTAATACACTGATGCGCTTGTTTTTGAACCAATCCTATGTTCCTTTGGCAGTTCGTTTAGTTGAAAGGTAAACCTATCCTCAGGTCTGTTGACCGGAACAGATTTTTGTCTGGGAATAATTATGCCATCACAAATTTTATGATTATTATGTGTGAATAATTATGCAAACTATATTGTGTTTCCTCACACTACAATATTCAGTATTACTTTCTGCAGACATATAATTCCAATTAAGTTAATTTCAATTCCAGATAACTACAAAATGTAGTCAAATTCAAGGTGTAGTATACTGCTATTCCTGTGGTCCACAAGGTCAAACTAATCCACAGTTTTAATAATATTGATGCAAGGCCACAGACTGCCAGTGCCATGACTGAATGAGTGAAATTAGAACTATGTGGCAATGTCAATATACACGAGGTTTTGGCTTAAAATCTCACGATACATGGTCCTGTTCATTCTTCCCTTAACACGAATCAGTCCTCCTGTCCCCTTTGCAGAAAAACAGCCCCAAAGCATGAGGTTTCCACCCCCATGCTTCAAAGTAGGTATGGTGCAACTCAGCATTCTTCTTCCTCCAAACACGACGAGTTGAGTTTTTACCAAAAAGTTCTGGATCATCCATATGCTCTCTGGCAAACTTCAGACGCACCTAGACATGTACTGGCTTAAGCAGGGGGCACGCCTGGCACTGCAGGATCTGAGTCCCTCTCGGCGTAGTGTGTTACTGATGGTAGCCTTTGTTACTTTGGTCCCAGCTCTCTGCAGGTCATTAACCAGGTCCTTCCATGTAGTTCTGGGATTTTTGCTCAACGTTCTCATTATCATTTTGACACCACGGGATGAGATCTTGCGTGGGGCCCCAGATCAAGGGAGATTATCTATGGTCTTGTATGTCTTCCATTTTCTTACAATTGCACCCAAGTTGATTTATTCACACCAACCTGCTTGCCTATTGTATATTCACTCTTCCCAGCCTGGTGCAGGTCTACAATTTTCTTCCTGGTGTCCTTTGACAGCTCTTTGGTCTTGTCCATGGTTGAGTTTGGAGTCTGACTGTTTGAGGCTGTGGACAGGTGTCTTTTATACAGATAACGAGGTCAAACAGGTGCCATTAATACAGGTAACGAGTGGAGGACAGAAGAGCATCTTAAAGAAGAAGTTACAGGTCTGTGAGAGCCAGGAATCTCGCTTGTTTGTGGTTGACCAAATACTTATTTTCCACCATGATTTACGATTAAATTCATTAAAAATCCTACAATGTGATTTCCTGGATTTTTGTTTCTCATTTTGTCTCTCATAGTTGAAGTGTACCTATGATGAAAATTACAGACCTCTCTCATCTTTCTAAGTAGGAGAACTTGCACAATCAGTGGCTGACTAAATACTTTTTTGTCCCACTGTAATTAATAAGTAATAATGAGTGCATTGCACTGTAAGTCAGATTTGCACTCACTTAGATTATATCCATTTTGTAATTACATTAGATGGGAACATGTAAATAACAAAAAGTGAATATATACATAGCATACTCCCCGAACAAAAAATTAGTCACCTTGCATGTTTAAGGTGGTAGTAACTTCAGGCTCTTCCAGATGGCATTGCACAAGGATGATATGGATATAAATACCTGGAGGGTGTGCAATGGGATTCATAGAGGATTCATAGATTGAGAAGAGGTGGTACAGTGCAGTGCCTGTCTCGTTCAGTGTGTGGCAAAGCAGATGTTAATTGTTCACAAAAAGGAGTGATTGTATTTGGGCGTGCAAAAGGCCATAATGTGAAAGAAGTCTCTGAATTTGCAGGTGTATAGAAGCGTATGGTAATATGGGTCTTCCAGCAGTGCCAAAAATCCCAGTCTACAGGAAATTCTTGTCAGAATTTGTGGTTATTACAAGCTATTAGGTATGTTACAGTCACAGGTGACTAATTTTTTGGTGTATAGATGCCGTGTTTCTTAATCCATCATAATGTGACTATCAAATGGTGCTGTACCTTTATCTCTGCATCTCTCTTCTTACCAGGCCGGTACCCATAGTACTCTTCCTGACGTTTCAAAAAAGTACGAAAGTGATCCTGAATCACAAACGTTGCATAGAATTTCCCAACGGTGACCTCATCATCTATAGCCAATCACATCACATAACATCAGTCAGTAAACTGTTTATGCTTTCAAAACTATGTGCAATGTGTATATAAGCACCCAGACAGAAATAGGAGGGACACTAACAGGTCAGAGATATGTGCAGGACATCCTCCGGCCACATGTCGTTCCTCTCATGGCAATGCTTCCAACTGGCATTTTTCAGCAGAATAATGCTCCCCCCCACACAGCAAGGGTTTCCCAAGAATGTCTCCAACAGATCGCAACAATTCCTTGGTCTGCTTGGTTGCCAGATTTATCGCCAATCAATTATGAGACCAGCTGGGATGCCAGCTTCAGCAACCTACTTGCAAGTAGGATCTACAGACCCAGCTGCAACATCTGTGGGCAAATGTGCCACAGGATACCATATGGAACCTGTTTGCCTCTAATGCCCAGCCATATATCATCTTGTATCCAGGCTAGACGAGGTTTAACAGGGTGCTAGAGCCTATTTCAATTGTACAGTTCTCCCCAATAAACATGTATTTTCGTTCTAATATTGTAATCACTTACATATATCACCACTACATTCACGTATATAAAGTTTCATTTGATTCCAAAACTCCTTCTTGGTGAGTTATTTCTTTGTTAATAAGTGCATATTAATGGGCTGTAAAACACCAGGAACACACCATAGTTACAATACATAGGGGTTACTTACCACCAATAGGTGGAATGACCTGGTCCAGCAGTTTCATACTGGTCCGTTTCCAAATACTCTTAATAATAGCTCTCAACTCCTCATTAGCCTGCTCAAAATTTCCTGATAAGCACAACACATTAATTAGTCTCTGATATCATTCACATTAAATGTATTTGTTACATTACAGTATGTCTAGATCTCTCCAGTATTACATACCTTCGGTTTTAATCTTTAGTGCCGTTCTGACTAAAGCAAACAATGTGGCATTGAAGGTGACTGTTCCATCACTGTTAAGTGGCATGTTCATCGAAATTAATCTCTGAATTAAAAAAAGAACATGAGATCAAAATAAGAATTCAGTCTTGCAAGATAAGTCCTGTGTCTAGAACAAAGATACACTTATGGACCCCTATTCATTTATATAACACCAGTCTAATTATGATATACACTCACCGTTCACTTTATTAGGTACACCTCATTGTTTCTACACTCACTGTCCAATAAAGTGAATGGTGAGTGTATGCATGAATATCCACATAGTATATCCAAGTATACATAATAGTTATTAAGCTTTTACAATTACAGCTCTGTTTGGCTCACCTTGCATGCTGAGCGGTGAGGGCAAAATTTACCAAAGCCCAGTGGTGGCTGGATGCTTCGTAGCAGGGTCACCACATCTAGATGTTTAATTCGCCCACTAGAAATTGAGAGCAATGTCAAGCAACATAAGGTGCGAAATATCCAATACAAAATATTTTTACAAGTCCAAGAAGCTCCATGATTTGAGAATATCTGACTCACGTTGCCTCTGGATCATATTCAGCCCAGATCTTCTTGAACTCATCCAGATGGTGTGGACCGAGGATTGACCAATCACGGGTCAGGTAGTCAAAGTTGTCCATAATGACAGCCACAAACAAATTGATAATCTACAGGTGAAGACAACATTTTATTGTCTAACAACAATTTTTTTTTAACAAATTGCTTCAGTTGATCAAAGAAAAAGGTGCTCAAAAATGTTCAAGTGTGAAAATGTGTAAATTTAAGTATAAAATCTGTTCTACTGTTCATTGTAGAATCTGAATTGTATTTAATATATTTAAAGTAAGCCTGGGCATGTAATCTACTGTTAATGTAAACCGTTAAAATAATATGATGAAAAAATGTGAAATTATAAACTGAAATACAGGTATACGTTGTTTAATGACCCTCTGATCAACACCCAGTCAATTAACGTCTGCTTTGCGGCCCATTTCCCATAATTCAGACCTTAAACTGTGTTTTGGGGGCAATTAATATCTCCAACACTTCAGCCCCATTCATTTACACTAATTTACCATAACTTGACCCTTTTTTGAGTTCAGAAGGTTTAGAAGGGTTACAGACTAATTACCAAAAAAGCACACAGCATGTTGAAACTCAGGAAGTAAAAGACGGCAAAGTTAGTTCCACAGGTGTACTCATCTCCAGGAGCGTAGTCTGAAAGTGGATCACAGAGCTTCCCAGCCATACAGGCTAGCATGATCTTTGGCCACGCTTCTCCTGTGACACTTCTGTAGAGTCAAGTAGAGTTCAACTTGTCTTACTTGTGACATGTTGTGATGCATCTATATTGCAGTAAAGTCAAATCAATGTCACTGTATGGCCCACCTGTATAATATCAGAATGGCTTGTGGGAATGTCTGGAAATGGTTATTGCGGTTGATCTCCGTGCCATCCACTAGTGATATCTTACCAAATACCTGTTCAAGAGGAAAGACAGACAGAGTAATCAAGAACATTAAAAAAACGTATCTTTAAAAAAAAGTGCTTTACCCTCAAAGGCAATACATTATTTCAAGCAGGCTCACCTGCATCCCTATCACAGCGTAGATAAAGAACAGCATTACAATGAGAAGTGCTACATGGGGGAAAGCCTAGAGACACAGAGAGAAAAAAGAGATACTGCTTAAAAATTGGTAAGATGAGTTCAAACAATATAAATTTTACTGGATTAGGCACTCAGAGAGCTGCGCCTAAACATTATGACCATACACTGATCAAATAACGACCTTTACTTATCACGTTACAATTGCACATGTCGATGTTGTGATTGTAAGTGAAAATTATACCCTAAGTGAGCAGCTGGTTCTTATTGTAGATCTGCTGCATGGAGGAGAAATGCGCAGATATAAAGACTTGAGCGATTCTGACAAGGCATACAGTGGTGCTTGAAAGTTTGTGAACCCATTAGAATTTTCCGTATTTCTGCATAAATATGACCTAAAACATCATAAGATTTTCACACAAGTCCTAAAAGTAGATAAAGAGAACCCAGTTAAACAAATGACACCAAATTTTTATACTTGGTCATTTATTTACTCAGGAAAATGATCCAATATTGCATATTAGTGAGTGGCAAACGTATGTGAACCTTTGCTTTCAGTATCTGGTGTGACCCCCTGTGCAGCAATAACTGAAACTAAACATTTCCTGTAACTGTTGATCAGTCCTGCACACTGGCTTGGAGGAATTTTAGCCCATTCCTCCATACAGAACAGCTTCAACTCTGGGATGTTGGTGGGTTTCCTCACATTAACTGCTCACTTCAGGTCCGTCCACAACATTTCGATTGAATTAAGGTCAGGACTTCGACTTGGCCATTCCAAAACATTAACTTTATTCTTCTTTAACCATTCTTTGGTAGAACGACTTGTGTGTTAGGGTCGTCATCTTGCTGCATGACCCACCTTCTCTTGAGATTCAGTTCATGGCAGAATAAATACTGACTTTTGCCTGCAGAATTTTGTTCATGTTTTCCTGAAAATTGTGTTAATTTAATTTTGTGTACATATTTCCTGTATATTCTGTTTGTATTTCAGTAAAGAGATTGAGATGTAATTATATATGGTCATTATATCAATGCTAAAACAACAAAGTGGCCAAATACTTTTGAACAGTATTGGAATAATGCCATAGCATAGTGTATTAGGCTCAACAGTGTCATTTCTCGATTGACAATAGCTTGGCAACCAAAAATATCCAGCTCATAGCATCCTGTGGTCGCAAACTGACACAGATGAGTCACTGATGGGCATCAGGGGACAACTGAAAAACAAGTCTTTCTTTGTACACCCAACAACAAGGTCATTATGTTTAAGACAAATGACTGTGTTTAAAGAAGCTGTAGTGCTGCTGCTGCACTTTATGCAATCAGTCAAGCCCAACACAATGAAATATCACTTCCCACTAAAGGACAATATGAAAATACTGATAACTTGTACATAGTAAAACTGATCATTTGTACATAACAGATGCTACTGTCAGTAACAGAATACCTACAAATGGCACCTATGTGGTAGGTGTTTCTGAAAAAGATGTAAGTACACATTAAGTACCTCACTGACTGATCACTGAGGTTATAGTTAGTATATAATGTCACATAATTTGTTTATGGACCTGGAAGGACTTAATGAACGTCCACAGTAGGTTTCGGATTCCCTCTGAGCGGTTCAGCAGCTTTATCAGACGCAGCACACGGAAGAGTCGGAAGAAAGTGATAGAGACTCGAGCATTTTCTTCATACTATAAAAAATACAGAAATGCAGATAAATTATGATGATGTAGATAAATCATGAACGTTTAACTTGACATATTTGAATATGATAGATGCAGTGATACAAATAGTTTAAAAGGACTCACAGCAATAGCCTGCATCGGGTTTGTTTCCTGAAAAGCACAGTCGAAAACTTATCAGTAATACAGGATATAATTAACCCTAGAGTGTTTATAATAGCTAAGTACTACAAGGTTAATATACTGTATATATTTAAAGTTCATTTAAACATGGACAATTCACTTCCCTTACATTTGTTATGTACAGTAGATAGTCTATCATTTCTATCATTTAAAGCACCCACACCACATCACCCCAAAACCACTGACTGATGACCCATGGTCTGAGGACCCATATTCACATCTAGAGGTGACAATGAGCCAGGTGAGAAGACAGCTGAAGAAACTGAGACTGGGTAAAGCCGCCGGACCGGATGGAATCAGCCTTAGGGTACTGAAGGTTTGTGCTTCCTTTTCACCCTGTACACCACAGACTTCCAGTACAGGTTGGACCTCTGGCACCTTCAGTAATTTTCTGATGACTCTGTGGTGGTCGGGTGTATCAGAGATGGACAGGAAGGAGAGTACAGAGACCTGGTAAACAGCTTTGTTGCTTTGCTTTACTCACTGCTATCCTGAACAATACATCTCACCCCCTACATGACCTACTGAACAGAAAGTGGACCACTTTCACTAACAGACTCCTCCAGCTCTGCTGTAACATGGGACGGTACAGGAGATCGTTTGTACCAACAGTGATCACATTCAACACTTCACCACTGTGCCAGAACTTACTGAGCCACTAACAGGACAGGCTCACACAGCACCAGATGGACATTAATATTTCCTCCGATCTGTATCATGTTCTGCCACTTGCCCATGTTACCACTGATTGCCATACACATATTTTAATATACTGCACATGACACTTTCATTTAGTGATAATTTATTATGATAGTTTATCATACTCATATACAGTATACCGTATTTTTCGGACCATAAGGCGCACTTTAAAAATCCTTTAACTTTATCAAAAATCGAACAGTGGCCTTAAAATGCGGTTGGGTCTAATGTATGAATTAATTCTGGTTATGCTTTCTGAGTAGTAGAAAGATTGTAGATGGTAAACGGCGCTCATAAAAAAATCTGTTTTCAAAGTTTTGCACGGCCCTTTTTAAATTACGAAGCTTCGGCACCGTAGTGCGGCAGGCATCGCGGAGTCGAGTAATACGGTATGTGCTTCAGCTATTAGGGTACGTTGCATTCATTAATTCATTTCGACAGAGGGAAAAATTTTTTTTCAAACTCAACGCTATCAGTCCGCAGTACAACATGGACATAGGAGCAGCTGCGAGGAGAGAATTCACATTAACGAATCAATGGTACGGAAGTGGAGGAGGAAGCAAGAAAGAAGACGCCATTGCGGCCAGGTAAAGACAAACTGAGATCGACGGAACTTGGAGGAGTTTTGTGTCATTTCATGCGTACTTATAACCCAGTGCGCTTTATGTATGAAAATAGACCCGTTAGCAGCCGATCGTTGATCTTGCGTTCTTATAATCCGGTGTGCTTTACGGTAGTTATCAATAGTAATATCATATTTACATATCTTGCTTTATGTCGGTTGCATTCATATTTTGGTTTATGATATTCATATTACCTATCTTTATTCTATTTATACAGCTGTTATAAATTACTTAATACTCTTGTTTACTTTCTGTATTGTGAGCTTCTGTAATCACCTCCTGACTTTCCCTCTGAGACTGAAAGTGATCTATCAATCTAAAGACACTACACATGCAAAAAGTGACGTATGTAAAATTTATAACTGCCATCCATCACTAGTTGTGAAATGGAACTTGGCACAAAGATATAGTATTGGTTAGATTACTGATTATACACAGTGGGTAAGAACTATAAAAATACTAAATCCAGAAGAAAAGAACATAAATTCTTTTATAACAACAGCAGTTAGCTTAAAAATGTGGTAGCTTCAATACTGCAAGACTTTCCTTTTCTGTTCTCCTTTTGTCAGAGCCCTACATGGTTAGAGGGTTTACCATGGTCAGTAATTCTTGCTCATAAACAAGACCCATGCAGCAGAGATCAATACTTACAGCACATCCATGGAGGCAGTACAGGCCCCCACTGGACTCCAGAGCAGCCTGTGTAGAGAAATAAGTGTAAAATACTTGTATCTAATTATACTTTATTAGGTACACCCTCCTTGTTTCTACACTCATTGTCCTTTTATCGCTTCCACCTACCAAGAAAGCAACTTGTAGTTCTACATTACAGACTGTAAACATTGTTTCCTAAATACTTTGTTAGTCACCCCTTACCCTATTGCCTGTACGATCAGGACCTCAAAAGGACCAGCACCCCCCCCCCATCAGGCAATATTGTTAAGGGTGGATAATCTACGTGGCGGGTTTGTGTGTGTTGTGCTGGAATTCAAGTGGGTCAGACACAGCAGTGCTGCTGGAGCTTATTAAACACTTTTTTTTTCCCCCGCATCACGTGGAACTTAAAAATCGTCCACCAGCCAAAAATGTCCTGTAGGGCAGTGTCCTGAGAACAAACACTTGTCCGCTGGATTAGAGAATTAGGTGTTAGTTAAATACATTGTTTGTTTATGGGTTTATTTAAGCACTATCGGAATTCAATGGCCATTTTCAGCGACACACCAAGGTTACCTCAAGACAAGCAAATAATATATAATATCATATATATATCATATATATTATATATATCTATAATATATACACTCAAGTCAATGCCAATTTAGCATAATCCTATTAACCTAACATGCATGTCTTGGATACGTGGGAGGGGAAACCGGAAGTAACCCACACGGGACACGAGGAGGGACTTGCAGAAGAAAGGACCCAGGCCGACTCCCCACCTGCGGATTGACCCAGGATCTCTTGCTTTGGAGGTGTGGTGCTGACAACCGAGGGACACCATGCTGCCCTAGCTACTATAGAGTACACAGGAGTGACCACAGTGTTTAAAACTCAGCAGCACTGCTTTGTCTGATATAATTGTACCAGCCAAAACACACACTAAACACACCACACCAACAATAGTTGTCAAATGAGTTCTGAGAAATGAAATAGTAATCTGATCTGCGATGTGGTCCTGTGGAAAGCTGGCCATTGGAGTAAAGGGGACTAACAAAGTACGTAGAGAAACAGATGGGCTACAGTGTTTCTATATGGTAAGTGGAACTGATAAAATGGACAGTGAGTGCAGAAACAAGGACGTGTACCTAATAAACTTCAAATAATGTATATGTTTGTTTTTTGCATCTTTTGTGCATGTACTGTCATTTACCTAATCAATCATTATAAATCACTCACCACATGTCTGCTAACTACACATATGCCATTAAACTGCATGTACAAACAAGTAATGTCCCTTGACGTAAGGTTATGTTACTTTGCCATACTGACTGATCTTTGAGTTTGAGTCTGATAGTATACCAGGTACAAATTTTGTTCCAATACTTACATCCACCTGACTGAGGACAACGTCTACAATACTCCCAATCACAATCAGAAAATCAAACACGTTCCAAGGGTCTCCAAAGTAACCCTGCAATACAGAATATTCAAAAAGAAAAGCAGCTATTATAATATTTTGGTATGAGTATTCTCCTTTTTTCATATAAAAGAACTAAGTGTTAATAAGTACCTTTGCTTTGAAGGCAATAAGTTTGACGATCATCTCAATCGTGAACAGGACCGTAAAGATGACGTTTAGAGTGTCTGACAGTTTGGTTATATGGTCTGACTGGTTACAGTGCTACATTGTAAGAGACAAAGAAAGACATTTTGACAAATCAAACATACTTGAGCCACAGACCGCAACTTATCACATAAGCATGTTCTGTCTAGGTTTTCTGAAGAGCATGGTAGAGCAATACATACCTGCATTCCCAGACATAGTGTGTTGAGTATGATGAGTAAAAACATAAGGTATTCGAAGTAGCAGGAGGTCACCAGGTACCAGAACTGATACTGGAAAGGGTTCTTAGGTATGTAGTTGCGGAGGGGACGAGCTTTCAAAGCATACTGTACACACTGGCGCTAGGGTAAAAAGAAAATTATCCTGCTTGATTATATGATTATAGTATTACATTGTTTCTCCCATTATTGTTACTCAGTCCTGTTACTCTTTATATAACAGTTTATATAACAGAATTAAATTTTCAGCACAGAATTAGCAAATATATAAAATGTAATCACATGCCATCCATACAGGGGTGCTTGAAAGTTGTGAACCCTTTAGAATTTACTATATTTCTGCACAAATATGACCTAAAACATCATCAGATTTTCACACAAGTAAATAAAGAGAACCCAGTTAAATAAATAAGACAAAAATATTGCTTGGTAATTTATTTATTGAGGAAAATGATCCAATATTACATCTTAGTGAGTGGCAAAAGTATGTGAACCTCTAGAATTAGCAGTTAATTTGAACATGAATTTAAAGTCAGGTGTTTTCAATCAATGGGATGACAATCAGGTGTGAGTGGGCACCCTGTTTTATTTAAAGAACAGGGATCTATCAAAGTCTGCTCTTCACAACATGTTTGTGGAAGTGTATCATGGCACGAACAAAGGAGATTTCTGAGGACCACAGAAAAAGAGTTGTTTATGCTCATCAGGCTGGAAAAGGTACAAAACCATATCTAGAGTTTGGACTCCCACCAATCCCGTAGGACAGATGTGTACAAATAGAGGAAATTCAAGGACATTGTTACCTTCCCCCAGGAGTGGTCGACCAACAAAGATCACTTCAAGAGCAAGCGTGTAACAGTTGGCGCGGTCAGAAGCGGACCCAGGGTAACTTCTAAGCAACCTGAAGGCCTCTATCACATTGACTAATGGTAATGTTCATGAGCACCATCAAGAAGAAAACACTGAAAAACAATGGTGTGGCATGGCCAGGGTTTACAAGGATAAAGCCACTGCTCGCAAAAAAGAACGTTGCTGCTCCGTCTGCAGTTTGTAAAGGGTCATGTGGGACAAGCCAGAAAGTTTGGAAGAATGTTTTGTGGACGGATGAGACCAAAATAGACCTATTGGTTAAAAAGAAACAACGTTATGTTTGGAGGAAAGACAAAAAAACACTGCATTCCAGAATAAGAAATATCCCATCTGTGAAACATGGTGGTGGTAAGTATCATGGTTTGGGCCTGTTTTGCTTGAATCTGTTGGCCAGGACGGATTGACATCATGATGCAAACAATGAATTCTGAATTATATCAGAGAATTCTAAAGTAAAAATGTCAGGACATTCGGTCCATGAACTGAATTTCAAGGAAGGGGGTCATGCAGCAAGACAACGACCCTAAGCACACAAGTCGTTCTACCAAAGAATGGTTAATGAAAAATAAAGTTAATGTTTTGGAATGGCCAAGTAAAAATCCTGATCTTAAATCGAAATGTTGTGGAAGGACCTGAAGTGAGCAGTTAATGTGAGGAAACCCACCAACATCCCAGAGCTGAAGCTGTCCTGTACGGAGGAATGGGCTAAAATTTCTCCAAGCCAGTGTGCAGGACTGATCAACAGTTACCAGAAACGTTTAGTTACAGTTATTGCTGCACAGGGGGGTCACACCAGATACTGAAAGCAAAGGTTCACATACTTTTGCCACTCACTAATATGTAATATTGGATCATTTTTCTCATTAAATAAATGACCAAGTATAATATTTTATAATTTGGTCTCATTTGTTTAACTGGGTTCTCTTTATCTACTTTTAGGATTCTAATGGGTTCACAAACTTTCAAGCACCACTGTATATACACACATTGCGTCATTTTTGCATCGTGACATGCAGTAGAATTTCTCCATGATTTTAGAACTATAGAGCTATAGAACTATAGGCATTAAATTATAATTTAGAGTTCCACAAAGCAATCATCAGGTTACCTGGTTCTTATCCAGCTCACAGTTCTTGTACTCCTGCTCTCCTTGCTCTCTGAAAGTGACTATGACAAAGCCAACGAAGATGTTCATCATAAAGAAGGCAATTATAATAATGTAAATGACGAAGAAGACGGGGATGTCCACACGGTTGTTGTACACTGGACCTCTGTCTTCAGCATCAGAGTCTATAGCTTTATACAGCAACCTTTTCAGAAGGAACAAAGGGAAATACTTGTGGATAACATTGACATCAATTAACAATTTCTTTCACAACATAAATATCTAAAACCACAACTGGCATTACATTGTTGTGTACACTACATAGGCAAAGGTTTGCAGACAAAATTACATTAATTTCTAAATCATCTATATTAATATGGAGTTGGTTCCACTTGTCTACCCTTTTAGGAAACTTTCTACTAGATTTTGGAAAACAAATTAAGAGATTGCCCTCCATCCAGCCAAGTGGTGAAAAGTGGTGAGAATGAGATATATATTTGAAGACATTTCAACTTCACAATAACAGTGCTTACAGTTGACTAAGGTACTGTAGCTTTTGCATGGAAATGGCTGAAGGTACACTTTGTTTCTACACTCATTGTCCATTTGATCAGTTCTACTTACCATATAGAAGCACTTTGTAGTTCTGGAACGGAGGGTGGCGAATGGGAAGCAGGAGACAAACGCAAGCCACTGGCAGGTAAGGTGGTTTTATTAACAATAAACGACACATACGGACAGGTGAGACGAGGTAGGGACATCGTGAATCCACGCGGAGTGAGAACAGAGTGAGAGTTAAATAGTGAGGGAAATGACGAGGGAAATGAAGAACAGGTGCGCGTGATCACAGGTGCAGCGAGCCGGGCGGCCGGTGGGCGTGACAGAGCCCCCCCCCAACGAGTCCGAGTCGGAGCTAGGACTCCAACGGGTGATCCCCGCGCGTGGTTCCGAGTCCGGGGGTTTTCTCGCCGGCCGGATCCCCGGAAGAGGCTGGCAGCAGTCGAGCGGCTGGTGAGCGGGGGAGCCAAGTGGAGCGAGGGTGCCGGCCGGGCGCTGGCGAGCGAGGGTGCCGGCCGGACGCCGTCGAGCGAGGGTGCCGGCCGGACGCCGGCGAGCGAGGGTAGGCTGGCGAGTGGGGTCGCCGACGGGAGGCTGGCGATCGGCGTCGCGGAGGGTAGGCTGGCGAGCGGGGTCGCCAACGGGAGGCTGGCGATCGGAGTCGTGGAGGGTAGGCTGGCGAGCGGGGTCGCCAACGGGAGGCTGGCGATCGGAGTCGCGGAGCGTAGGCTGGCGAGCGGGGTCGCCGACGGTAGGCTGGCGATCGGAGTTGGTGAGGTCCGCGGCGGGAGGCGGCAGCGGCTTAGAGAGACGCAGGGTGAGCCCGTTGAGCGAGCGGAGAAGGGCGTCGAAATCTACAGCCACAAACTCCGTGTCCTGAGGCACCTCCCCAAGCCGGGCACGGATGTTGGCGAGCCACCGTCCTTCGGTGGGCTCGCGGCCTGAGCCAGTAGCTGCTGTCTCCATGTCGGTGGATTCAACTGTAGCGCCCGAGCCTGGGAAGCAGGGGCGAGAGGAACGAGGAGACGAACGCAGAGTTCGAACGACAGGATTTATTGAACAACAACAGAAGTAAACACAGCGAACTAAGGCGAGGGTCGAAAACGGGTGGACAACATAGACTACGCTGGTGCGCAAAACGGGTGGTGATAAACGAAAACAAGGAAATGAAAGAAAGGAGCGGTACCTGCGTCTTAGTGGAGCGGTAGGATGCGGGAAGAGCGTGTAGAAATGCGTTAGCCTCGGCGGAGCGAGGCGAAGCGAGGCGAAGCGAGGCGCGAGCGGCATAGGAGGCCGAGGTGAGAAAGACGAGAAGCTCCCGGAGAGCGGACGAGGGCGGCGCGTAAGGACGCGACAGGTAGGGCAGCCTGACGAAACCTCAATAATCCGCGCCACAGCTCTGAGCGCGCCCGCTTATATGGAAAGCCTCACAGCTGTACGTGATCAGTAATCTGAACGCGGGGCTTTCCGATAGGTTCAAGCATTTGGCGACGCACGCTGGAGCTGGGCGTAACAGAGCCCCCCCCCCCACGGAGTCCGAGTCGGAGCTAGGACTCCAAAAAGGGACCCCTAGGCGCATGTTCACCTCAGGGGGTCGCCGTGCCGGGCGGACTCCAGGAGGAGACCGCCAGCAGTCAGGCGGCTGGCGAGCAGAGTCGACGAGGCGACGCTTGGAAGCGGAGTCGACGCGGCGACGCTTGTGAGCGGAGTGAGACCGGAGAGCAGAGTCGACGACGTGAGGCCGGAGAGCAGAGTCGACGACGTGAGGCCGGAGAGCAGAGTCATGAACTAGAGGCTCAGTTACGAGACTAGAGCGATCAAAAACACGGTTGTCGAGAACTATGGGATCAGACACGGGACTACAGCGGTTGGAGACACGGTTATCTAGAACTAGGGGATCGGATTCGAGATTAGGACGAGTAGAGACACGGTCGTCGAGAACTATGGGATCAGAAACGGGACTAGAGCGGTTGGAGACACGGTTATCTAGAACTAGGGGATCGGATTCGACATTTGAACGTTTAGAGACAAAGTTATCGAGAGTAAGGGGCTCAGATACGAGGTTCGAACGGTTAGAGACACGATTATCGAGAACTAGGTCGCCGGGCGACACACGCGCACGTTTACGCTGGACTAGAGCGGTCCGGCTGGTGGTAAGCTGGGAATCCAGCACATGACCTACCAGGGCTGGCCGGACACGAAGAATGATAGGGCTATCGTATAGGATCGTGCCACAGGAAACCTCTGGTTCCCTTGCGGAGTATTCTTGCTCGGGGAAGCCCGAGCCCGTGGCTTTGGAGCTCGTGAAAGCCCGTGAGGACCCAAAGGAAAACTCCAGCAGCTCCAGGAACTGACCCGAGGTTCCGGCTTTGAGCATAGGCCAAAGCTGGGCGGCCCAAGTTAGGGCTTCACCAGAAAGGTGGAGCACTAAGAAGGACACTTTGGCATACTCAGATTCAAAACGGACGTGATCAAAATACTGCCCGCACCATTCCACGAACGGCCAGCAGATGGCAGGATTGCCGTTGAAACGGCCGAAGGAAAAGGAAAGAGGGAAAGAACCTGCCGTCTCCATAGCGGCGGATTATTCTGTAACGGAGGGTGGCGGATGGGAAGCAGGAAACAAACGCAAGCCACTGGCAGGTAAGGTGGTTTTATTAACAATAAACGACACATACGGACAGGTGAGATGAGGTAGGGACATCGTGAATCCACGCGGAGTGAGAACAGAGTGAGGGTTAAATAGTGAGGGAAATGACGAGGGAAATGAAGAACAGGTGCGCGTGATCACAGGTGCAGCGAGCCAGGCGGCCGGTGGGCGTGACAAGTTCTACATTTACAGACTATAGTTCTTCTGTTTCTCTACATACTTTAGTCTCCTTTACTCTGTTCTTTACTTGGGACCCCTACAGGAGCCCCACTGATCAAGTATTATTTGATTAGCGCATCATTATCACACACTGCAGTCACACTGATGTCATTGGTGGTGTGTTAGTGCGTGTTGTGCTGGTTAGTGTGGATCAGACGCAGAAGTGCTGATGAAGTTTTTTGTAGAACTACAAATTGCATCTGTTTGGTAAGTGGAGCTGATAAAATGGACAATGAGTGTAGAAACAAGGAGGTGTACCTAATAAAGTGATCTGTATGCACTTCTTAGTATTTGCTGAAGCGGAATTAGCCAATTTAAGTAGTTACATGGAGTGTCCACAAACCTGGGGTTTACATGGGGTTACATGGGGTGCATAATATGTCAAGAAACTGCTGTCTAAAGAATCCATCACCCCTCAGTACTCACTCTGGCCAGCCCTCAAATGTGGATACGGTAAAGAGTGCAAGCATCGCGTTCAGGACATTGTCAAAGTTGAGGTCGCTGTTGACCCACTCCCGCTGGCGGATCTCTGTGTCATGGAGGGTGTTTTGCACATGTTTCACAAAAGTTCCTCTGAATATAAAAAGACAACAACATCAAATGTATTACTTTTAGTAAAGGAGTGGAAGGCAGAAATTAATGGTTCACACATCACAAAAATAATGGAAAACAAATGTAGCTAAAAAGATTGTACTCACTGACACTCCCTCTCAGTCAACTTCAATGGATCTGTACAGGAAAAGAATTTTCCCTTTAAGGGAAAGATGCAAAATTACTGACAACTCAATTGTATATATGCTAGCAAGATCTGCCAAGGTGGGTTGGATTTATATCTTACCCTGAAGAGTTGGACTCCGATGCAAGCAAACATGAAGTTCAAAAGCATGGTGACAAGAATTATATTGCCAATGGTTTGGATAGCCACAAACACACACTGCACCACATGCTGTAAAACAGAGACAATGTTTATTTAACGTCAAGTATTCAATGCAAATATTCAACGTTAATGCACACAGCAAAAGAGATTAAATAAAGACTGCATAAAGAGAGTATAAGATTGCTTGTGTAGTACTACTTGTTTTAAGTGTTGCATACCTTCAACCCTTTGGCTCTATTAATGGCCCTAAGGGGCCTCAAAACTCTTAGCACCCTGAGAATCTTAACCACTGAGATGGCACTGGACCTGTGTAGGGAAAATTCAACAACATACTTTCAACGATGAACATTACACACTAAATTAACAAAATATAATAACACTGAACTGGATGGATCCTTATTTTGGTCCTGTTATACATACTGCACTGTGTGCTTAATTAAAAAAATGTTTTTTATTTTGAACTATAGAAAAAAAACATTTATTTCACACGCTATGCTCAATTAGTAGCGGTAATACTACAGTAGTAACAGCAACATTGTTAAGCCTAGAGTAACTTTCCTTATTCTCACATTATTTCTAGATCACTTGGTCTGTCAGAGACATTTTAACTCTAAACATTGCATTATCCTGTTAAATTATTGTATGGCTTATTTTCATTTGTTCTGAAACACCTTACTCGACTTACCCTACTCTTTTATAGTAAGGCAAAATGGGATCTACACATCATTGAGGAAATTAAGGTTACTGTATGTCTTGCAAAATAGTTAAATAACATTCAATATTGTTCACTCAATAGTCTGACTAACAACATAACCTTTAGACAATTAAAAGGGGCTATAGCATAATTCTGTAGTGAAAACCCAAAGATTTACACATTACTATGCAACTCTTGACATCTGTGACAACCATTTCTAGTTCAGATCTTGACTTGAAAGCAGTGGAACATCATGTTTCACAATGGCATGGCTAATGGTGAAACCCCAGTCCTCGACTGTATCCAGTTCATCATGTTATATGGTATGCATGTTTTCCCAAATAACAAAATATCATTTAGTATTATCTAATATTAATTACTCACTCCATTCCCATAGACATGAGAGAAACAACAACAACGATGAGATCCAGAATGTTGAAGGCATTGCGGCAGAACGAGCCCTTATGCAGGAAGGCGCCATATACTGTCATCTGAATTAAGACATTCAAAGACATAAGTTCATGGTATAGTGTGGCATGGCAGGACAGCAGTTGATTTAACATCAAGTCTTTAATATTTACTCAAAATAAGTGCATTACCTTTAGAACAATCTCAATGGTGAAGACTGTTGTGAAGACAATATCAGCATAAGCCAAGATCTATAATATCATCACATGTATTCAGCATTAACTGAATTGTTTATATGAAGTACAAATGAGTTCAATGTAGACTCTATGTAATGACATATTAGTAACTTCATAAAGAGTGACAGTTTATACAGTACCTGGTTTCTAAATGATTTTGGGTCGATGGGATCTTCAGCAGCGAGAGAAATGCTGCTGAGGAGGATGAGGAGTAGGATAAAGTTTGTGAAGGGGGTTGCGTTAATAGCCCTGTGGCACAGCTTACGAAGCCTGTCCATAGAAAACACAAGAGACAACGAACAGAGCATTTTTAAGTTTAGAGTGGAGTGCAAAGTATACAGTACTGGCCACCATGAGATTTGTTGTTTTAGCAATGGTATGATGACCATATGCAGTATAACATGATGGGCTGGACATAAAAATGTCAAACTTGAATACGTCACTCCATAATACTCTTTGCCACTGATCCTCCTTATTTGTGAGCTTTGCCATACAATAGAGTTTTCTCCCTGTTCTTCTTTATAAAAAGTGGTTTCTTGGCTCCTACTGTTCCAAAAAGACCAATCCTGATCAATCTTCTTCGGACTTTAGAAGGATCAACTTTGGTATCCCAATGAAGCTGCCAGATGCTGCTATTGCTCAAGTTTAATGGGAGATCACACTAAATACTTACCACTGTAAGTGCCTAATAAAGCTGGGTTTATTCAGTTTTTAAATACTTCAGACAAATTTAGTCAATTTTCTGATTGTATTTGAATAAAGAGACTGAGAAATAATTATATATGGTCATTACACCATTGTTAAAACAATCATATATATAGTACTTGAACACAGCATACACAACACAACACTGCAAGTGTATATAAACTCTATATGATGATATATAATATCTAATCTAAATGTGGACTACTGTGAAATACTGTACACAGTATTGAATAGCCTTGTTTTTTTTAATAATATACCTGATCACCACTAATATACCAATGATATACCAATGTCAAAATTTTGAGCCACTACTCCAAATCATATGAGTGTCTTCACTAGTAATACTGTTTGACTGATAGCACCAAAATAACTAGGTTGTTTTTTGCCTACCTAAAAAATAATAATGATATTAGATCTCAAGAGATACACCAAAATAACTTATCCCTGCCCACCTGTTTAAGCTATGCCATGTTAACCATAGGCACAGGCACTGAGTGGCATTGATGTAATAGTGAAAGCATGACTGACCCTTTTAACTGATGGAATACATTTATTCATCCATTTAATTAAATTAATTTGAATCAATGGATGAATAAATCCTTTGAATTCAGAAATTAAATTAATTTGAACTGTAAAGTAAAAAAATAATATACATAATACAGATATATATATATAAAAAAGCATGATTTACTGTGAAATGTAATTCATGTATAGGCAGGCCTTGAAGTCTCTTAAACTCACTTGTTCTGCGGACCAAAGATGAAGAAGGAACTGGCTTCAGGCATGGGTACCACTGTCTCCTTGAGCTGCAGATCAGCCATGGGCCTGGGTCTTGGACTGATAGGGATATCTGGCTCTTCCTCCTCATCATCCCCTGAGCAGTTTGTGCAATCACATTGAGCAGTTACTTAACAGTTAATAAAACATCCCAGGGCTGTGCAGTAAAATAGCATCGCTCATTTGTAGATTACTCTGCTGTGACCCCCTCTCTCTTTTTTTGAATTTCTTCTTCCCCAACAGCAGGTGGGGCTGTTGCCACCTGCTGCCCTTTTCTATAAGTACCCCACTTCGTTTTCACTTATTGGTCTGACTTGTTGCACCCCCTGGTTATCCTTGGCTCCTGCTTGGCCTCGTCATTCCCTGCATGTTGTGGCTCTTTCCCTTTCTCTTTCATATTCTTGTATCCTGTTCCCCTGTGTTGTTTCATGTACCATTCGGTGTCCTGCTCTGTGGTATATGTTTACCTTAGTTTCTTTGTTTAGCTTCCTTGTTTGTCTTAGCCTGTTAATTTATGTTTGCTGTTAGCGTTAGCCCTTCCCATGTTTGCCCTCATCTTGTCTGTTGTTAGTTTGATTAGTTTCTTGTTATATTGCTCAGTTAAAAATGCCTATCGCTCAGTCACGCGTGCGGCTCTTGGACATTCTGACCACAATCTCGTTCACCTCATTCCCACATACAGGCAGAGACTCAAAACTAACAAGCCTGCCATTACAACAGTGAAGAAGTGGACCAGTGAAGACATTGAAATGCTACAGGACTGCTTTGAATCCACAAACTGGTCAATCTTCGAGGAGGCGACGAACAGCTTGGATGAATATACAGACACTGTAGCATCATACATCAGTTTCTGTGAGGACAGCTGTATTTCTACTACAACGCGGGTAAAATACAGCAACAACAAAGCATGGTTCTCGGCTGAACTCAGACAGCTTCGAAGGGAAAAGGAGGCAGCATTCAGGAGTGGAGATAGAGTTCTCTACAAAGAGGCCAAATACAAACTGGAGAAAGGTATCCGATCAGCAAAAAAGGAATACTCAGGAAAGCTGAAAAGCCAGAT
>JAJAGP010001540.1:69204-181230 GCA_025084515.1 Ancistrus triradiatus | reverse complement strand
ATGAACAAAAATGAGTACCTCAAAAAAAGTACCAAAAACCCGCAGTGGACTCGAACTTTCTAGTACTCGACAATTACCACATATTGTTTAATTGTATCATACATGGCAAAACACTCATGTCAACATTGTATAATCATTAGTTGTGGCATCTTTACAGGCGTCACCGTCAGGAAAGGGAATGAAGATGTGGAAGTGCTGGCACCAGTTATCATCTCCAACTGTGGAGTCTTCAACACCTTCCAGCATCTTCTACCACCAGAAATCCAAGCAAAACCAGGTCAGCTTTCCATGATAGGCCATTGCTTTTTCATTTAATATGCTGAGGAAATCCTATACAGTGCCTTGCTTAGTGAAAAAAAAATTGTTCATATACAAATAAAAACATCTGATGTGATCATGCAGAAATTAAGGAGAGGATGGAGGCAATGACACCTGGACAAGGAAGTTTTCTGGTGTTCTCCGGTTTCAATGCCACGGAGGAAGAACTGGGTGTCAATTCATCCAATCTGTGGCTCTTTAAGTCTAACGATATGAATGTGATGTCAGTATTATTCTTTTTTTCACTGCATATATACCCAGATATACCAGAAATCACTGTTCACATAATGTGACATAACTATAATTAGCAATCAGGATAGAATCACAAGTGCAGTGTGATCCAGCTACTGCTATAATTTGTATATTTATTTGTTCAGCATTTGCATTTCCTTATACAGAATGGCCTAACAACTGATAAAGTCTTAAAATGTACAATCCAAGCAACTGAGGCCTAATGGCCAAGTTTGGCAGTGATTGAACCCTAACCCTTATAGTCTATAGTTTACTACTTTAAGTGGCAAGTCACCACTGCACATGTACTATATAAAATATACCAGCAGGAAAAAACATTATTTCATGATGTTGCCTTTTTTCTCATTACATGTGTTCTTACGTAATACCCACACAGGGTAGTGCTGTTGCCTAAACAATTGAAATAAAGTGAACCATTGTCTATCCCAGCAATGGAGTCACTTCCATTTTTCATTGGATATGCTTTCATTGTACACTGTGTTTGAGAGTATTGTATTACAGGCTGTGGGAAGAACATAGCAAGAACCAGCATTTCTCTATGTCTGCATTTTTCAGTATGATTATATACATGAGTATTTTAGTTACACACGAAGAAAAGTGACAATGCAATGAGTTTTGGCATGTTTGTATCTCTGAAATAATGTGTTTTTGAAAAGGATGGAAAACTTCTTCAGTATGGATAAGGATGAGGCCCCAGATAATGTACCGCTCATGTTCATTCATTTCCCCTCTGCCAAAGACCCCACGTCAAAGATCCGTCACCCAGGTACAATCTGTTTTTTTCAGCCTGACCAAAATCATTGCTGTTTATGTTTAAATTTAGTCATTTAGCCAGAACAACTTACAACTGATATGATCTCACCATTCAAACAGGGCGGCACAGTAATTCAAGCAGTTAGCACGGTTGCCTCGTAACTCCAGAGATCCACAGTTCGATCCCAACCTGGTCTCTGCCTATGTGGAGGTTGCATGTCCTCCCCGTGTCCACTTGGGTTTACACTGAGTACTCTGGTCTCCTCCCACAATCCAAAAACATACATTAGGTTAATTGGTTGCTCTAAATTGGCCCGATATGGATGTGTCTGACTAGTATCGATGCAACCTTTCTCCTGTCATGATTAGTCATTTATGCTGATGCAATGTTAAATAAACAAAGTAAACAAACAAATAATCCAATCAATTGTAGGTTAAGGTCCCTGCTCAAGAACAGAACATTGGCAGCTTGACAGAGGTTGGATTTGAACTCTGAACCTTCAGGTCCACAGTCAAGTACCTTAAATGCTACCATTATCTCATTAACTCATTCCCTGCAGGTTAACATTGAGGCAGTGACATTAGTCGTTAAAGCATCCTCATAATAAGAAATATATATATATGTACACAGAAATACATTAAATAAATATACAGGTAGTCCTCGGGTTACGACGGTCTCGAGTTACAACGTTTCGTATTTACGACGAATCTCCCATTTACTGTATAAAGCCTTGTTTCGCACTTAAGTGGTTTTGCGTCATAAATGTCATAACGCGAACTTCGTGTTTGGTGTGCGTGGGTTAGAATACATGGTTACGCGGCTCGTTTTTTGATAATTTCTGTGTTAGGATAGGTGTTAGGATAGGATAAGTGCTTACAGTATGTTATTTACGTACAGTATGTACGTATGTTCCGACTTACACCGAAAATCGGTTTACGACGCCACCTAGGAACGGATCTGCGTCGTAAGTCGAGGACTTACTATACATTATATACATTAAAAAAGTATTTAGTCAAAAAAGTATTTAGTCAGCCACTGATTGTGCAAGTTCTCTGACTTAGAAAGATGAGATAGGTCTGTAATTTTCATCATAGGTACACTTCAACTATGCGAGACAAAATGAGAAACAAAACCCAGGAAATCACATTGTAGGATTTTTAAAGAATTTAAGTGTAAATCATGGTGGAAAATAAGTATTTGGTCACCCACAAACAAGCAAGATTTCTGGATCTCAAAGACCTATAAATTTTTAAGAAGCTCTTCTGTTCTCCACTCGTTACCTGTATTAATGGCACCTGTTTACCTCAATATCTGTATAAAATACACCTATCCACAGCCTCAAACAGTCAGACTCCAATCTCAACCATGGCCAGGACCAAAGAGCTGTCAAAGGACACCAGGAAGAAAATTGTAGACCTACACCAGGCTGGGAAGAGTGAATGTACAATTGGCAAGCAGGTTGGTGTGAATAAAGCAACTGTGGGAGCAATTGTAAGAAAATGGAAGACATTACAAGACCATTGATAGTCTCCCTCGATCTGGAGCCCACATCCCGTGGGGTCAAATGAACTACACGGAGGGACCAGATGACTGACCTGCAGAGAGCTGGGACCAAAGTAACAAAGGCTACCGTCAGTAACACACTATGCCGAGAGGGGACTCAGATCCTGCAGTGCCAGGCATGTCCCCCTGCTCAAGCCAGTACATGTCCAAGCCCATCTGAAGTTTGCCAGAGAGCATATAGATGATCAAGAAGAGGATTGGGAGAATGTCATGTGGTCAGATGAAACCAAAATAAAACTCAACTCGTCGTGTTTTGGAGGAAGAAGAATGCTGAGTTGCATCCCCAAGAACACCATACCTACTGTGAAGCATGGGGGGGAAACATCATGCTTTGGGGCTGTTTTTCTGCAAAGTGGACAGGACGACTGATCCGTGTTAAGGGAAGAATGAACGAACGGGCCATGTATCATCAAGTCAAGTCAAGTCAGATTATTTATTATAGCGCTTTTTTACAATGGAGCATTGTCTCAAAGCAAACTTTAACAAGTTTAGATTATCTCCTAATAACTACGTCCAATCCCAAATTGAGCAAGCCTAGGGCGGACAGTGGGCAGGAAAAACTCCCTAGTTCTAGGAAGAAAACCTTGGGAGGACCAAGACTCAAAAAGGGACCCAACCTCCTTGGGCGGCGTAGATGATAAATCTAAGAGCGAACTAAAGTCATGGAGTCAGAGTTCGAATAGAATGTGAAAGTATGCACATCGACATTAAGTGGCCCAGGTATGATGATAAATCTAAGAGTGAAACTACAGTCATGGAGTCAAAGTTCGAATAAAATGTGAAGTATTCACATTGACATTAAGTGGCCCGGGTATGATGATAAATCTCCATCAGATGAACATCATGTGTGGGGCCATCATGGGGTATCATGTATTTTAAGCCAAAACCTTCTTACATCAGTGAGAGCATTGAAGATGGAACGTAGCTGGGTCTTCCAGCATGACAATGACCCAAACATTTCAAGGTCCTGGAGTGGCCTAGCCAGTCTCCAGACCTCAACCCCATAGAAAATTTGTGAAGGGAGTTGAAAGTCCATGTTGCCCCAAAACATCACTGCTCTAGAGGAGATCTGCATGGAGGAATGGGCCAAAATACCAGCTACAGTGTGTGCAAACCTGGTGAAGACTTACAGGAAACCTTTGAATTCTGTAATTGCCAACAAAGGTTATGTTACAAAGTATTGAACTGTTGAACTGTTGTTATTGACCAAATACTGATTTTCCACCATAATTTAGATTGAAATTCTTTAAAAATCCTGCAATGTGATTTCCTGGAATTTTTTTGTCATTTTGTCTCCCATAGTGGAAGTGTACCTATGATGAAAATTACAGACAATTAGGAGAACTTGCACAATCAGTGGCTGAGTAAATACTTTTTTTGTCTCACTGTATGTACTTCCCTTTTTTGACAATTTCCCCCATCTCCCCTAATCCCCCAAAAGCCCCACCTGCCACTAGTTGGAGACACTACTAATAGCAGTCAGAATATAATTTTTGTTTCAGGTAAAACTTGCATGACTATCCTGACAATGGTTAACACAGAATGGTTTGATGAGTGGAAGGACACTACTGCGAGAAAAAGAGGGAATGACTACATGGACTACAAGATGAGATTTGCCAACAACCTTTTCGACTGGGCCTGTAGCTACTTCCCCAAGCTGAGAGACAAGGTATGGGGATAAAGCCTGTAATATATGTAATATTTTGCAATATATACCTGCCAGCTGTTATGTAAAGTAACGCTTTTATTACGAGTCACACTGCCCCCCTCTTGTGTACGCTAGATAGCAGCGTCGGCTCATCTATCGTCCTGATGCTCACACGGCGCTCTTTGGCACACAGGCACTGATTTATGTGGCATTGATTGCCAAATTCACAACACCTGCTGGCTCAGATATTTAAGAACATCCCTGCTGAGTCCAGTGAGATGTCGCACCACCACACACCATACCGCCGTTTTGAGGCGGCCTCCTTGACGTCCGCATCACAACAGTGTTTGCAGTATCCACTTTACTTACCTCCCGCTCTCAGTGACAGCAGCCAGTCAGGGAGAGTGGTTAGGCTTGCCCTTTGAAGAGGGTCAGCTATGTAGAGTCGCAAAGCTGGAGGTATGCCAGGACTTTAGCTGGTCAGGAAAGGGTCAGGCTCCCTTAGTCACTGGTTCCGGGACGGCGCCCCCCTCGCTCCTCGTCCTTAGCAGTTCCGCGGTTTTGGATTCGCAATTGTGGCTCTTGTAGCCCTCGCCTTTCCGCCAAGACTTCTGGGACCTCCGGGTTCCGGCTCGGCGAGTTTATATTCTATTAAATGTTGTGATACTTTTCTTTCTTTTCTCTCTTTCTTAGCTGATTTATCAAGAGGTCGGCACTCCCTTGACTAACACATACTATCTTGGCGCTTACCATGGAGCCATGTATTCGGCTGAGCACAACCTGGCACGCTTTCAAGCAGAGATCTTTGCCAAGAATCGTTGTGATACCCCTGTCAAAAATCTCTTCATTTCAGGTATCGTATCGTATGTACTGGCTAAATGAAATATGCAACACCTAAATGTTAAAGGTCCCGAGACTATTTTGTAAAGTGTAGATATCTTACAAACTTTGATGCAGTGTTGTGATACATATGGAATGAGCAAACGATTAGAAAAGTCTGATAGGTTAAATTTAGTGGATGCCTTCATTTGCTGTGATACTATGGTTATTCTCAAAAAATTGTGTGTGTGTGTGTCTGTGTGTCTGTGTGTGTCTGTGTGTCTGTGTGTGTGTCTGTGTGACTGTGTGTGTCTGTGTTTAGGTCAGGATGTATTCAGCTGTGGCATTGCAGGTGCACTGCATGGTGGCCTACTCTGTGCCTCCACAGTGCTCAAACACATTGTTTATATTGATCTCTGGCTGCTCAAGAGGAAGCTGAAGCGGAAGAAGATGCAAGAAATGGCTGAATTAGCAAAAAAGCTGCAGTGAGATTTTACCAGCCGATTACAGGGGGAGTTTCATTCCACAATGACTGTACATTGAGTTCTTCGACCAGCAGAAGGCACCTGACTACTATAGTAAAGTAACGAAGTGTTAATAAACGTGGGTCATACTATGACATCAGAGACATAATGAGTAATGGCAAGTTATGAAATAGGTATGCAATAAAATATTATCTCATGTAAGTCTAGCCAACTTCATTTCAAAACAGAATTCATTTGGTCAGTTTCCTACAGTTGAAGCAGTAAGGAAAGATCATGGTTATTAAATGCACCTACAGCCCTTGCTTGGAGCATTTCCTGTAATCATATATCCTAACTCTTATTCACTGGCACTGTGGCACTTAAATACAGTGGTACCTCGGTTCTCAACCACCTTGGAACTCGTCGAATTCAGTTCTCGACCCATTTTGACTAGAAAAATTTGTCTCGGATCTCATTGTTTTGCATTGACTTTTCACTTTCAATCCATTACTCACTAAATTACATGAGAATTTTCAACACTTTATTATAAAATAAGCTTTGTGTTAATGATTTTTGTTTTAAACAATAACGCTGCACTTTGATACACTATAGACTTTATTAATCCCATCGGTTCAAGATTTAATTTATGATGGATTTGTCAGAACATATCTCCATCGTAAATCAGGGAGCACCTGTACAATACAACTCCATTAATGCATATAATGCCTTATACAGTGTAGATTTTCTGGGGATCTGGAATGAATTAATGAAATTTACATCATTCCTTATGGGAAGAATTTGCTCAGTACTTGTCGTTTTCAGTTCTCGACAAGCCTTCTGGAACGAATTAACAATGAAAACCGAGGTACCACTGTATACCAGCTCGGACTCCATCTGTGTAGAGTTGGTATGTACTCCCTTTGTCTGTGAGGGTTTCCTCTGGGTACTCCAGTTTGCAAAAAGATGTGTTAGGTTAACTGGTGTCCCAGTGTGTTTTTACATTTACAGCATTTTAGCAGACGCCGTTGTCCAGAGCGACTTACAATTAAGGGTCTTGCTCAAGGACCCAACAGTGGCAACTTGGCAGAGGTGAGATTTGAACCCTGGACCTTCTGGTCCAGAGTCCAGTACCTTAACCACTATGCTACCACAGTCCAGTGTTTATTTGCCCTTTGGTGGTTTGGCATCCTAGTGTTGGAACCCCTCTTGCGTCCTTTGCTGCCCCAGCTCTCTGCAACCCTGAATTGAATTTAGTGCTATGGAAGTGAATGAATGATTTAACCTAATGAAATGATCAGATTTTTCACTGTTCGTTGGGCTTCTATCATATATTTCTAAGTGCTCAGGTGGTACTGGTGGCGCAGGTTCAGTTTGCTAGTATACCACTGCGATGACCCACCTGATGTTCCGACAACTGACCATGTCTAAAGGAGGTGAGGCTGAACAGGGGATCATCCCATGGCACTACAACAGTGATCCAGCCCTTTGATGGATTGATGCACTATTCAAAATACATGCTCAACTGCACCCTGTGATTACTTGTCAGGATAAGTGGGGTTAAAATGTGAAAATAAATAAATAAATACTGGAAGTAGTGGATTTTGTTAAAATGTATACACATGCTGTTAATTGTTACATAATGATCATACCTTCAAATATTATATTGAATTTTAAATTTGTTTGTTCAGAAGATTCATCTCATCTTTCTTAACTGAGAGGACTTTCCACAAATTGGTTGGCATATAATGGCCACTGATATTCCCTGCCTAGACTCCATCTGTGTACTGTAGAGTTTGCATGTTCTCCTTGTGTCTGAGTGGGTTTCTGCTGGGGACCCCAGTTTCCTAGCACATTCCAAAAATGTGTAAAATAGCCTTAAATGTCTCGTAATCAGCACCTACAGGAAACGTTATAACTGCAATATGAGATTTGATCACTTATTAAATATAGATGTTTCTTTCAGCCTGGACAGTAAATGATCATTATGATCAATAAAAATAATTCAAGATTCATGTAGCAGCATTGTAAATTCGTTATTATGTTAATGTTCAGTTTGTAGGCAAAGGGAAATTTCTTGTAACCAAAACATCCAGTTATACAGATGATCACATTTGCATTTTATATGCTCCAGGCAAAATTATATTATGGAATGATTTGCCTTCCTAAAGAACAAGATTGCCTAAAAATTAAGATGGTAATTGATTGAGTAGGTCTCATTTAAGGAATTATTAATATATTTCTGACATAACATAGAGGGCTTGTGTTGTTTCCCTGTGATGCTCTATTCAACTCAAGTTTGCCACAAGGTGTTGTTAAAGGAGCACTGTGTTGATAAAGGAGCATCGGAGAACTGATAACTCTTTAGCTACTTTATTATCTTTCGTCCTCTTGTCTTCCAGATATCCCTCCCATTAGCAAGGTTTGGCAGGGCTTTCCTCAAGTTTCTCAGCTGTGCAAAAGTCTACAGAGGCATCTGGTTTCAATCATGAGTCTGACAGACAGAGAGAGAGAGAGATGGGGGAGGGGAAACTGGGCTTGAGTAGGGTGGAGGGGAAAAACATTCCCACACATGAGGTCACCTGAACACAAGAATAAGATCCAGCCATCTCCTTTAAGATATGCTAAATAATATTTTGATCACAGTTGCAAATTTGTATGAATTTACACAAACTAACACGTATGAAACACTGCGATCATGTAGTGGAATGGGGTGGGGTAATCTGGGGTAGAGTTAACAGTTGGTGGAAAACCAACAAAAAACACTTCCTCTAATTATAATCTTGACAGTATATGAAGTTTGATGTGAGATCCTTGCTGTCGTGCTCTCTTCTTTATGATGTCCATTCTTAAAAATGAAACCTGTGCGTGTTCTGCATCTGGAAGATTTGTTTGTGTCTCAATGTGGGGGTGGCTGTTCGTGTTTAAGAGATACCGGCTGTGCTGAGCTTTTTAAAACAACGTCCAACAACCACAGATTGCTCCATGTCTGTGCCAGAAGGGAAAAAGTCCCAGATATGAACAAAACACTAAAATGGCTCTGACGTTGTGTGAAGCACTTTAGGAAGGAAAATAATTTAAAAAGGAGTCATGAATGTAGCTTAAATGTTTTATTTTAAAGGGATTCTTGTTAGTATGAAACAGTATTCTTTTGTAAACCAAAAAACTATAAAATTATTAACTGAAAATTATTACAGTGGTGCTTGAAAGATTGTGAACCCTTTAGAATTTTCTATATTTTTGCATAAGTGTCACCTGAATGTAATCAGATTTTCACACTAGTCCTAAAAGTAGATCAAGAGAACCCAATTAAACAAATGAGATTAAAGTAGTATACTTGGTCATATATTTATTGAGGAAAAACATAAAATATTACATATCTGGGAGTATGTGAACCTTGAGGACTGGCAGTTAATTTGAAGGTGAATTTAGAGTCAGGTCTTTTCAATCAGTGGGGAGACAATCTGGTGTGTGTGGGCGACCTTTTGTGTTGAAAGAACACAGATCTGATAATGGGTTCACAAACTTTCAAGCACCACTGTAGATTTGAATGTTTATAGTTGCTCATTTATTTATTGAGGAAAATAATCCAGTATTACAGTATGTTCTTCCCTTTTTTTAACACTCCCCCCATCAGTGACTCTGTGTATCGGACTACGTAATGCCGATGTGCATATTTTACATTTTATTTGAACTATCATTCCAAGACGTATTATTTTAGATAAATTAGTTTAATTCTTAGCTTTATCATCTACGCCGCCCAAGGAGGTTGGGTCCCTTTTTGAGTCTTGGTCCTCCCAAGGCTTCTTCCTCATAACACTTACGGAGTTTTTCCTTGCCACTGTCGTCCTAGGCTTGCTAAATTTGGGATTGGCCGTAGATATTAGGAGATAATCTAAAATTGTAAAATTGCTTTGAGACAATGCTCCATTGTAAAAAGCCCTGTATAAATAAATCTGACTTGACTTGACTTGACACAGGACCTCACATTCAGACACCACCAGAGTCATCCAGCCTTAGCAGCTTCAAGACTGGAAGCGTGAGAAGGGTGAGAGGGTAAGTGGATTCATGGTGGAGCTGAGTACACTGCTTTGTGTACCTGGACAACCTGCTAGGTTCAATGAGTCTCTCCACTGCTTGGGTTCAGTGTCTGCAGCCATCTGTGCCACCAGACTCAAGCTGCACCCTAAAAAGTTTAACCTGCTGCAAAATAAGGTTCATTTTCATGGACGTGCTGTCAGTGGGGAGGGCGTAGTACACAAGGCAGTTCAGCGGTGACTCATGCCAACCAACATTGGCAGTTGTTTGTGCTGCAGGAGCTATGTGGTCATGTGCTTTGGATGGTGCATGGTCCAAAGGGGGCCAGACATCTCAACAATGCGTCTACTGGTAGAACTACCTTCCAGAATGATGTTGAGCTCTTTGTCCATTCACATGAGCTGCTGTCGATGCTGCAGTCTGGCATTTTTATGAGACTGATTCGGGATAGCCATCACTGCTTTTAACTATTTCACGAAATGACCTGATGAAAATGCTGCTATTACGATAGAGTGTCTTCTGAGAGGCACTCCCAGTGACCAAGGGTACAATTTTGCAGCGTAGGTCATGGTAGAGAAGTGTGAAATCTGTAAAATACAGACTATGCCACTCCATACACAATGCAACTGGTTGATGGAGAAGCTCAACCCAACACGCTCCACTCAGCTTGCTATATTGACGAGTCTGCACCTTTATGCTTGAGACTGACACCTGCCACCTGCCTCTTGTGGTGCTAGTTTGTCAATTCAGCCACACAGTATCCACAGGATTCATGTTTCCCCAGCTCATGTTTGGATACAAGCTTTTAAACTTTTAAATTTGTGATCCTATATTGCCGTGGTGCATCCGCACTGGCCATAGAGTGAAAGCGGGGTGCAAGCGAGTGCCACAAGCACACATAGGACATGCATGCTAGGGGCGAACTACTCGGCACTGGGGCAAGAGTGTACAGTGGTGCTTGAAAGTTTGTGAACCCTTTCGAATTTTCTATATTTCTGCATAAAGATGACCTAAAACATCTTCAGATTTTCACACAAGTCCTAAAAGTAGATAAAGAGAACCCAGTTAAACAAATGAGATTATACTTGGTCATTTATTTATTAAGGAAAATGATCCAATATTACATAGTAGTGAGTGGCAAAAGTATGTGAACCTTTGCTTTCAGTGTCTGGTGTGACCCCCCAGTGCAGCAATAACTGCAATTAAACATTTCCTGTAATTATTGATCAGTCCTGCACACCGGATTGGAGGAATTTTATCCCATTTTTCTTTACAGAACAGCTTCAACTCTGGGATGTCTGTGGGTTTCCTCACATCAAGGGCTCGCTTCAGCTCCTTCTACAACATTTCGATTGGATAAAGATCAGGACTTTGACTTGGCCATTCCAAAACATTAACTTTATTCTTCATTAACCGTTCTTTGGTAGAACTACTTGTGTGCTTAGGGTTGTTGTCTTGCTGCATGACCCACCTTCTCTTGAGATTCAGTTCATGGACAGATGTCCTGACATTTTTCCATTAGTATTCTACTATATAATTCAGAATTCATTGTTCTATCAATGATGGCATGCCGTCCTGGCCCAGATGCAGCAAAACAGGCCCAAACCATGATACTACCAACACCATGTTTCACAGATGGGATAAGGTTCTTATGCTGGAATGCAGTGTTTTCCTATCTCCAAACATAACACTTTTCTTTTAAACCAAAAAGTTCTATTTTGATCTCATAGCCTTCTGGCTTGTAACATGATCTTTAGCAAACTGCGTTGCAGACAAGCAGCAATGTTCTTTTTGGAGAGCAGTGGCTTTCTCCTTGCAACCCTGCCATGCACACCATTGTTGTTACTTAGAAATATCCTCTTTTAATGATGCAGAGAAACTTGTTCATGTGTTTATAACCTCAAGGTTGGATTACTGTAATGCCTTACTTACTGGATGCTCTAGTAAATCTATAAATAAACTTCAGTTAGTTCAGAATGCAGCCGCCCGAGTGCTAAGTCGAACTAGAAAATTTTATCATATCAGTCCTGTTCTATCATCACTGCACTGGTTACCAGTTAAATTCCGCATTGATTACATAATACTTTTTATAACTTATAAAGCTCTACATGGCCTGGCCCCCACATTATCTGAGTGAACTCTTAGAGTTTTACAATCCAACTCGTCTACTTCGTTTGCAGGGTGCACAACTTCTTTTAGTTCCTAGAAAAAAGTCACAGCAGGGGGAAAGGCTTTCTTATACATGGCCCCCCAACTATGGAATAAACTTCCCACTTTCGTTCGAGACATCAGACACTCTCCAAAATTTTAAGTCTAGGCTAAAGACATACTTATTTACACAGGCTTTTGACTAGATTTAGACCAGGATGCATGGCTTGGGTCACTGGGGACGGAGTCTGGAGTCATGTCTGGCCTGCCTGCCTTGTCCATTAGCCATTGTCCATTAGAGTGGGCGATCTGGCTGAACTGGGCTTCAGTCCTCTTGATCTTGACTCGTGCATCCTTGCCTTAGACTAAGGGCAGAGCTAGGGGTTCATAGTCAAAGAGTCTTATGGTGATCAGAGACGTTGGGTTGCTGTCTTCTGCCTCCTGTGGGGGTTGCCAATGTCTCATGTGATCCCTCTTGGCTGTGTTACCTACCAGTTCTCCTCTTTCTAGCCGAGGTCTCATACTACACATGGCATCTGTGATTGTTAATAGACACTGTGCTCTTAATCAGTAACTAATACATTTTCTTTTCTCTCTGAGCTGTGTTCCCGGTACCAGTTCCAGTCCCACACATGATGTTCATCCGTGGCAGCTTCACTCAAGCTGCTTCCGTCATCAGCTCCAGCCCCATCATACCCAGGCCACTTAATGCCGATGTGCATATTTACATTTTATTTGAACTATGACTCCATGATTTTAGTTTCGTTCTTAGATTTATCATCTACACCACCCAAGGAGGTTGGGTCCCTTTTTTGAGTCTTGGTCCTCCCAAGGTTCTTCCTTCATCAAACACTTAGGGAGTTTTTCCTTGCCACAGTCGCCCTAGGCTTGCTCAATTTGGATTGGACGTAGATATTAGGAGATAATCTAAACTTGTAAAGTTGCTTTGAGACAATGCTCCATTGTAAAAAGCACTATATAAATAGATCTGACTTGACTTGACTTGACTTGTTCAGTGTTCTTCTGATGGTGGCCTCATGAACGTTAACATTAGCCAATGTGAGAGAGGACTTCAGTTGCTTAGAAGTTACCCTGGGGTCCTCTGTGACCTCGCCAACTATTACACACCATCCCTTTTGGAGTGATCTTTGTTGGTTGACCACTCCTGGGGAGGGAAGCAAGGGTATTGAATTTCCCTCCATTTGTACAAATCTCTCTGACTGTGGGTTGGTGGAAGTCCAAACTCTTTAGAGATGGTTTTGTTAACCTTTTCCAGCCTGATGAGCATCAACAACTCTTGTTCTGAGGTCCTCAGAAATCTCCTTTGTTTATACCATGATAACAGTTCCAAATGTGTTTTTGAAGGGCAGACTTTGATAATCTCAAAAAATTAAAGGCGTTTTTTGATTTTCGACATTTTTTTTGCATTTAATCTTCCCAAATGTAACCTAAATGATGAAAATAGAAGACTGGAGGTGAATAAATATGTTGGCCCAAGTGTTTACTTCAATTTGAGCCCTGAATGATCATTGTGCTATATGTAAAACCTAAAATAACCAGTGTTTAAATTTGATAATGGTCGTTCAATTACAGCAGCAATGAGTTAAATAAAACAGACTCACACCTGATTGTCATCCCATTGATTGAAAACAACTGACTCTAATTTTACCTTCAAATTAATTGCTAATCCTTGAGGTTCACATACTTTTGCCACTCACTAATATGTAATATTGAATGATTTTTCTCAATAAATAACTGACCAAATAAAATATTTTTGTCTCATTTGTTTAACGGGGTTCTCTTTATCCACTTTTAGGACTTTCTAAAGAAAATTTCTAGAAAATTCTAAAGAGTTCATAAACTATCAAGCACCGCTGTACATAAGTTCTGTCCGAACTAATGTAACAATGTTTATGTTAATGTAATAATGTAACATTGCTTTCAGAAGCATTGTTACTTGAAAATTGCAGTAGAAGGCCTTCTGCTGCACTAATAAAGTACACTGTACATTTAAAAACACTGGGGTTCAGTATTTCATCACGGAAAATCTGTGCATGTGGCTGGAAGGGAGCACAGCTCTCCCTCTAGTTGACTCATAGCACTGGAATTCCTGTTGGCAGCAGCTCTTCTTTTTTCCATCTTCCATTTTTTTAGCTGTTAGAAACATTGGCCTACAGGATTGTGCTGCGTGGTGGATTACAAGTCAGGTTACACGCACTTCTCACCAAGTAAGAAGAAAAAGAGGTATTTTTGAGCTATCTGAGCTCAGCTCCAAGAGCAGAACAAACATAGGAAGGAGAGGAGATTACCATATCAAATATATCAGAGAAAAATTTGACAAATAGTGGAAGAAAACAAAAGGTGTGTGTGTGTGTGTGTGTGGTTTGGGTGATTTATGGGGAGTAAGTCAATGGGTATTCGTGAAGAATCTGGCTATACACGCCTAGCTGACTGTAGATCCCTCTCTGAGGAAATGTTCCATCTACTACAACTAAAGAGCAAATCTGATGACAGCCTAATAATTATTTTATGCCATATGAGAACTAATTTCTGAGGCATGAAAACTAATTTGAGCATGCAATGTAAAAATGATTTTCATTCTTAGCATAATCTGTCTCCATTTACTTTAGAAGTCCATGGCATTCATTTAAACAGAGAGGATGCGGCTTTGCGGGCATGCATGGGCAAGAATAGCTTTTATTAACCTGTGTTTAGATTTGGCAGACATAGGGAAGCATCATACATGTAGGAAGAAAGTTCAGCCTGTGCTCCTCCCCTCACAGGACTATGGGGTGGGACAGCAGATGCAATTTCATCTGGTAGCTGGGTTTCTTTGTCTATGTAAGCCACAGCCATTAAAAAACCAGGACATTTAAAATTAAATATGCAATATGTCATGATTATAGATGGCTTCCTATAGTTAATGGACAACAGTTTATGATGTATGTGTGAAGCAGTGTTTCATTTGTAAATGATGAGGTCTTGGACCTTGTACTAACAACAGCCAAGGAAAATTTACATACATATACATATCATATACACCCACAGGCCACTTTATTAGTTACACCTTGCTAGTACCAGGTTGGACCTCCTTTTACTTTCAGAGCTGTCTTAGTTCTTCATGGCATAGATTCAACAAGGTGCTGGAAAGATTACTCTGAGATTTTGGTCCATATTGACATCAGCATATCATGTAGTTGCTGCAGAAATGTCAGCTGCACATTCATGATGCAAATTTCCCGTTCCACCACACCCCAGAAGTGCTCTATTAGATTGAGATCTGGTGGAGGTGTGGAGGTTGTTAGAGTACAGTGAACTTATTGTCATGTTCAGGAAACCAGTTTGAGATTATTTGAGCTTTGTGACATGGCGCGTTATCCTGCTGGACATAGCCATCGGAAGGTGGTACACTGTGGTCATACAGAAGTGGACATGGTCAACAACAATAAACAGGTAGCCTGTGATGTTTAAACAAAGCATAATTAGTATTAAGGGGCCCAAAGATTTCCAAGAAACTATCCCACCCACCACTACACAACCAGCAGCAGCCTGAATTGCTGATAGAAGGCAGGAAGGATCCATGCTGTCATAGTGTTTAGGCCAAATATTGCCTTGCCTTCATTAAGGCAGTACAGTGGCACACGTGGTTAGCGCAGTTGCCTCACAACTCCGAGATTACCATTTACAACCCTGGACTCTACCTGTGTGGAATTTGCATGTCTTCCCAGTGTTTGTGTGGTTTTACTCTGGGTGCTTTGGTTTCCTACCACATATCAAAGGGCAAGGGTCCAAGCCTAAGCTGAACTCCCATGTTTTCCGATCCCTCGAACCGTCACTCATCAATAGCTGATAGAACCACATGGGCAAGGGATTACTTTATCAAACCTTTATCAAGCACTGCAATATGGACTTACATTCACAAATGCCACTTAAAATGTTACTGTGCAAAAACGAAGCCTCATGTTAACCATGTCCAGAAGTATTGTCAACTGCCCTGGGCTCAGAGGCATCTATGGACCAACACACAGTGAAAATGTGTATTGTGGTCACATGATTCAGTATTCCAGAGATTTTTTGGAAGAAATGGACACAAAGAAAAACAAGGGCTATCCAGACTTTTACCAGCAACAACTCCAAAAAACAGGGTCTGTCATGGTATGGGGTTGTGTCAGTGCCCTTCTGCGATGGCAGCATTAATGCAGAAAGAACAACACATGCTGCCATCAAGACAACATCCTCTGTGCCAAAACGTCTGTTAAGCATTGTGAGAAAGAATGGCAACATTGTAAATGGTTAATGGTTTACCATTCCACCTTCTTTTGGAATGTGTTGCAGGCCTGAAATGCATAAATGGATATACAGTGGGGCAAAAAGGTATTAAGTCAGCCACTGTTTGTGCAAGTTCTCCCACTTATAGAGATGAGAGAGATCTGTAATTTTCATCATAGGTACACTTCAACTATGAGAGACAAAATGAGAAAATAAAATCGAGGAAGTCACATTGTCGGATTTTTAAAGAATATAATTGTAAATCATGGTGGAAAATAAGTATTTGGTCACGCACAAACAAGCAACATTTCTTGCTCTCACAGACCTGTAAGTTCTTCTTTAAGAAGCTCTTCTGTCCTCCACTCGTTGCCTGTATTAATGGCACCTGTTTGACCTCGTTATCTGTACAAAAGACACCTATCCACAGCCTCAAACAGTCAGACTCCAAACTCAACCATGGCCAAGACCAAAGAGCTGTCGAAGGACACCAGGAAGAAAATTGTAGACCTGCACCAGGCTGGGAAGAGTGAATCTACAATAGGCAGCAGGTTGGTGTGAATAAATCATCTGTGGGAGCACTTGTAGAAATGAAAGACCATTGATAATCTCCCTCGATCTGGAGCTCCACACAAGATCTCATCCCATGGAGTCAAAATGATCAGGAGAATGGTGAGCAAAAATCCCAGAACTTCACGAAGGGACCTGGTGAATGACCTGCAGAGAGCTGGGACCAAAGTAACAAAGGCTACCATCAGTAACACACTACGCCGAGAGGGACTCAGATCCTACAGTGCCAGGCGTGTCCCCTTGCTTAAGTCATTTACATGTCCAGGCCCGTCTGAAGTTTGCCAGAGAGCATATGGATGATCCAGAAGAGGATTGGGAGAATATCATGTGGTCAGATGAAACAAAAATAGAACTTTTTGGCTAAAAGCTCAAGTGGAAGAAGAAGAATGCTGAGTTGCATCCCAAGAACACCATACCTAATGTGAAGCATGGGCTTGTAAACATCATGCTTTGGGGCTGTTTTTCTGCAAAGGGGACAGGATGACTGATCCGTGTTAAGGGAAGAATGAACGGGGCCATGTTTGGTGAGATTTTAAGCCAAAACCTCCTTCATCATGAGAGCATTGAAGATGGAATGTATCTGGGTCTTCCAGCATGACAGTGATCCCAAACACACTGCTCGGGCAACGAAGGAGTGGCTCCGTAAAAACCATTTCAAGGTCCTGGAGTGGCCTAGCCAGTCTCCAGACCTCAACCCCATAGAAAATGTGTGGAGGGAGTTGAAAATCCGTGTTGCCCAGCGATAGCCCCGAAATATCACTGCTCTAGAGGAGATCTGTATGGAGGAATGAGCCAAAATACCAGCTACAGTGTGTGCAAACCTGGTGAAGACTTACAGAAAACGTTTGACCTCTGTCATTGCCAACAAAGGTGATGTTACAAAGTATTGAGTTGAACTTTTGTTATTGACCAAATACGTATTTTCAAGAATAATTCATAATTAAATTCTTTAAAAATCCTACAATGTGATTTCCTGGATTTCTTTCCCCTCATTTTGTCTATCATAGTTGGTGTCCTTTACAGACCTCTTTCTAAGTGGGAGAACTTGCACAATCAGTGGCTGACTAAATACTTTTTTGCCCCACTGTATATTAACAAATGAAATGAAGTTGACCAGAAAAAAAAACATGATATACCGTATTTTGAGTTAATACTGTCTGCAATTAAATAAAAGTTAAAGTAAAGTAAATGTAAGACACATATTTAATATTTAAATATAACCATATTTAAACAAAATTATACTAACAGCAGCTTTTATTTGAAAATGCAAAATACCAAAAACATTGCTTTAAGTCAGTGAGGTTAATTTTGGGATTAGCATTAATGTTAATTGTGTAGCAGAAATAAACTACACTATTATTACATATATGTTGGAAGCTTCTTACAATTATAGAAATAAAAACTGTGTGCGTGTGTGTGTGTGTGTGTGTGTGTTTTGTGATGTTTCCGGTATGAACTGACTTTTCTGTGTTACACTTACTTTGCTGCCACAGCAGGGAAGTACTTTTGAGTTTGTCTCTCTGTATGTGAGGAGTTTTCCCTAACCACACTTCAGAGGCCTGCAGGCTTGTCCTCAAAGTAGAGATAAGAAATTGTGTTTATTTTGGGTCTAATGGAGCTGTATATGCAAGTGGGGTTATGTGCCATCTATGTTTGGAGAAGACCACACTATCATGCTGTATCTATCTGTATGCTTCATTTGCAGTTATCTTTCCTTCATTATGTTAGGTCTGCCAGAATAAGTATTATCAAAACAGCACAACCCTTCTAGAGATGAATACCACAAAATAATATTACAGATATGATGTAAGAAATTATTTCCTGCTTTTTCAATCTAACTGTGTAGTTAAACAATTTTACACTGTTTATCTTAACCTACTGCCAGTACTGTAGACCTGCTTGAAAGTGGTCATTTTAGCATGATGGGTGATGTTAAAAAAGGAGGTTCATAATTTGCCTTAGAACACACTGAAAATTAGCTTATTCTTAAAAAGTGAATGATGCATACAAAAACTACATGGCAATATGTACATACACAACCAATTGGTGTGGCTATTTTAACGTCATTATAGACAAGTGCACAAGATTGAATATACAGTGGTACCTTGGTTCTTGATTTCCATTTTGGTTGGCTGTCAATACTATCATTATTAATATAGTTGAGATTTAATTGCACTAAGAACACAGTACTGTAGATGTAAAAATATATAAAAACACTATAAACACAATGCAGATCTTCACTGGGAAAGAGCTATTGTGAACCTGAATCACTGAATCAGTGTGTACTGAAATGTGAATCATGAGTCGTGAATCGAGTTTCAGCTGAAACGAGTCACGTGACTCAACTCACACAAGCTTAAGCAAGTATGCCGGGACCAAGCAATCAACGAGAACCGAGACCATTTTTTTCTGGTCAAAATGCATCGAGAACTGAATTTAACAAGTTCCAAGATGGTTGAGAACCGAGGTAGCACTGTACAGTGGAACCTTGGAACTCGAGCTTAATTGGTTTCTGGAATGCCTCTCCAACTTTGATCTGACCAAGTCTGAATCAAATTTCCCAATAAGAAGTAATGTAAATAGGGTTAAGCCATTCTAAAACCCCAAATGACTGTTTTATTTACACCTATATTCATTTGTTGGCCTAAATATGAATTACGTATACTAACCACTGAGCCTCCATGCAGGTTGCAAAAAAACATTACACAATGAAATGAATCCAACACAAATTTAGAAATTAAAATCAAAAGCATCTTAGATGTCATGAGGTGAGCTGAGGCATACTGGAACTGACCAGGAGAGGGATGGAGTGGAAGGGGATTCCTCTTCCAAAAGGCCTGAAGGGATCCGACACTCTACCTTTCTTAGACGCCATGATTAATTTAGGGCATCGTATGCTAACCACAAACAAAGTAGAATTGGGATAAAGTGGCGAGACTGAGGGTATGTCTGAAATTGTGTTAATAGGTTGTGAATGACGGTGTTCTGCATAGAACAAGCCATATAGTGATCAGTGAATGAGTAAACAAGTGGAAAATTTCAGACAGCCCCAGAGGCTGTGACATATGCATACAGGTTTTACAGGTGATCAAAGTTGGAGTCTTTCTTCGAATTTGGGGGCAAAAAAAACGACAATTTGATGTACAAACTGATTGAATAAGTAAGTAATTGAATTCCAAGGTTCCACTTTACAGCCATTTAATTTACATAGACAAACATGTATGGCTCAGTTATTCGTAAACATGGCATTAGTCTCCACTGCTATGCTGATGATACACAGCTGTAAATATCAGCCAAACCAAATAACAGCCTTACAGTCAACAAAATTGAGGATTGTGTAAAGGAAGTAAAATATTGGATGCCATTTAACTTTCTCTTACTTAACTCAGATAAAACTGAGGTTCTATTAGTGGGACCCAAGGCTGTGAGAGACAGGTTGGCTACATCTATCCTAAATCTAGATGGCTGTTCAGTATTGCCCAGTCCATCTGTAAAAAACTTGGGTGTCATATTTGATTCAGATCTCTCCTCTGATGCGTACATTAGCAGCATCACTCGAACTGCTTTCTTTCAATTACGTAATATCGCTAAACTTAGAAATATCCTCTCTTTTAATGATGCAGAGAAACTGGTTCATGCGTTTATAACCTCAAGGTTGGATTACTGTAATGCCTTACTTACTGGATGCTCTAGTAAATCTATAAATAAACTTCAATTAGTTCAGAATGCAGCCACCCAAGTGCTAACTCGACCTAGAAAATTCGATCATATCACTCTATCATCACTACACTGGTTACCAGTTAAATTCTGCATTGATTACAAAATAACTTATAACTTATAAAGCTCTACATGGCCTGGCCCCACATTATCTGAGTGAAAGTCACAGCAGGGGGAAAGGCTTTCTCATACATGGCCCCCCAATTATGGAATAAACTCCCCACTTTTGTTCTAGACTCAGACACTCTCCAAAATTTTAAGTCTAGGCTAAAGACAATTATTTACGCAGGCTTTTGACTAGATTTAGACCAGGATGCATGGCTCGGGTTACTAGGGCTGGAGTCATGTCTGACCTGCCTGCCCTGTTCTTTAGCGGGGAGTGTCGGGTCTGGCTGAACTGGGCTTCGGTCCTGTTGCTCTTGACTTGTGCATCCTTGCCTTAGAACAAGTGCAGAGCTGGGGGCTCATAGTGAAAGAGTCTTATGGTGATCAGAGACGTTGGGTTGCTGTCTTCTGCCTCCCGTGGGGTTGCCAATGTCTCATGTGATCCCTCTTGGCTGTGTTACCTTCCGGTTCTCCTCTTTCTAGCTAAAATTGTAAAGTTGCTTTGAGACAATGCTCCATTGTGAAAAGCGCTATATAAATAAACCTGACTGGACTTGACTTAACATGAAGCAACCCGAGGTCACTAAATTCCTGAGGATCATTAAAACCAGATAATGTTGCTAAATTAAACAGTTAACACAACTTATCTGTGAGTCTTCTATCCAGTATATGTTCATCTGCAGTCCCATGTAATGCAAATATAATATACCTACACAGGATTAAACATATGTACATGTTTATGGATATGTAAGGAGTACAGCATGTATACATCCATCAGCCATACCATAAAACCACCCCCTTGTTTCTACATTTGTTGTCCATTTTATTAGCTGCACTTACCATATACATGCAACTACATTTTGTAGTTACAAATACAAACCATAATGTGTCTGTTACTCTGCATACTTTGTAGAACCCTTTTACTCTGTTCTTCAGTGGTCAGGACATCCACAGCACCATCACAGATTAGGTACTATTTGGATGGTTACTCTTTCGCAGAATTGCAGTTGTCACGCGCCACGGCAGCGCGCACCACCTCTGCCGTTACACGGACCAATCAGGAAGGCCCACCGCGATCACTCTGATCGCGTTCAGCTGTGGGGCTTCCTATAAAGGAGCACCCGTGAGAGACTCTAGTCGCGGATTATTGATGGTACTCCATGCCCATCACGTCCCTACGCGCCTCGCCGCCTATCGCGTCCCTACGCGCCTCGCTGCCTATCGCGTCCCTATGCGCCCCGCTGCACATTGTGTCCCTACGTGCTCCGCTGCACGTCCTGGCCACCTCCTTTCCGTTCAGGTATAGCCCGTTTTGCGCCTTCTGCGTAGTTTATGTTTCCCATCTGTTTTCGTGTTTTTTCCATACCTGTTTTCCGGCTTCGGCCCTTTTACGTTGTGCACCCGTTTTCGGTCCTCGCCGCCTGTTATTTTCGCTGTCTTGCTTTTTTGTTAAATAAAAGCAATAAATCCTCCTTTTTCAGTAACCTGCGTTCGTCTCACCTCTCCATTCACCTCACCAACGTTACAGAATAATCCGCCACTATGGAGACGGCAGGTGTCCTCGACTTTTCTTTTCTCCTCGGCCGTTTCAACGGCGATCCAGCCCACTGCCGACCCTTCATCGAAGGTTTTATCCGGTATTTCTGTCTAGTTCCCATGGAAACCGAGTATGCCAGGGTGTCGTTGGTGGTCCTTCACCTAACCGGTGAGGCCTTAATGTGGGCAACCCAGCTGTGGCCGATGCTCCGGGCTGGAACCGTGGGGCAGCCCTTAGAGATGCTGGAGTTCTCTTTTTGTTCCACCACAGGGCGTCCCGGGCATAGAGCAACGGGTTTTGAACCCCGTTCGCACTGTCCGGACCGGCTCTGGTTGGTAACGTGATGGGATCACCAGCTTGCCACCAGCCGCGATGCTCTGATCACAGCATAAGCGAGGCGTGTCACGTCTGGATAGTTGTGTTTTCCAACCCCTCTAGTTCCGGGTCGAACGTTAGTTGTGGGTAAACGTGAGTCAGACCGAACTAGTGACGTGCCGAACTGTCGTTGGGATGTTAGTGGGCCAACCACTTGTAGTCCTGTAGTTGACCTCACGGTGTCTCGTTGTGGACGTGCCCATTCCTGCACGCCGAACATAATGGCAAGTGCATGCTCCCAGGCTTTCTGTTGCAAAACCAGTGGCCTGCATCCAGGCATAGCAGTTCCGGCGTGTCAGGGCGTCAGCATTCCAGTGGCTGCATCCAGGGAGTTCAGCGGTTCCCAGTGGCTGCATCCAGGGCGTCAGCATTCCAGTGGCTGCATCCGGGCGTTAGCAGAGTTTCAGTGGATGTTCAGGGCGTCAAGCAGTTTCAGTGGCTGTGTCAAGGGGTCAGCAGTTTAGTGGCGTGTGTCACGGGCGTCAGCAGTTCCTGAGGCCTTTCCAGGTGGGTCGTTGCACTCGTCAGAGGCTCCCCAGAGGCTGGCGCTCAAAAGAGGCCTCTACAGAAAGCATTGTTGCTCAACAGAGGCCTTTCAAGAGGCGTGTGTTCCACAGACGCCTTTCAAGAGCCGTGTGCTCACACAAAGACCCTCCAGGGAGACCTTCCCGTCGTCGACTCCGCTGTCAGCCCCTGTCGTGACTCCGCCTCGTCAGCCTCTGTCGTAGACCTCCGCTCATCAGCCTTCATGTCGTCGAATCCGCTCGTCAGCATCCTGTCGTCGACTCCGATGTCAGCCTCCTGTCGTCGACTCCGCTCTTCAGTTCCCTTGTCGTCGACTACGATCGTAGCCTCCTGTCGTCGACTCCGCCTCGTAAGCCTCTGTCGTTGACGACGCTCTCCAGCCTCACGTCGCCGATGATGCTTTCTCCAGCCTGAGGCAGTGTGCTCAACAGAGACCTTTCCAGAGGCCGTGTTGCTCAAAGAGGCCTTTCCAGAGGCCGTGTGCTCCACAGAGGACCCTCAAGGGAGACCCTTCCCGTCCGTCGACTCGCTCGTCAGCCTCCTGTCGTGACTCCACTCGTCAAGCCTCCTGTCGTCGGACTTCCGCTCGTCAGCCTCCTGTCGTCGGGACTCCGTCGTCAGGCCTCTGTCGTCGCCTACGCTCGTCAGCCTTTCATGTCGGCGACTCTGCTCGTCGCCTCTGTCGTCGTCGACGCTCTCCAGCCTCACGTCGCCGATGACGCTCTCCAGCCTGAGGCCGGTGCTCAACAGAGGCCCTTTACAGAGGCCATGTGCCCACAGAGGCCTTTACAGAGGCCGTGTGCTCCACAGAGACCCTCCAGGGCGACCCTTCCATCGTCGACTCGCTCGTCAGCCTCTGTAGTCGGACTCCATCGGCAGCCTTCCTGTCGTCGACTCCATCGTCAGCATCCTGGTTCGTTTTTTTTTCGACTCCGTCGTCAGCTCCTGTCGTGACTCGCTCTCAAGCCTCCTGTCGTCGACTCCGCCTGTTCAGCCTCCCGGCGGCGACTCCGCTCTCCAGCCTCACGTGGCGCCTCCGCTCGTTCGCCTCTCGTCATCGACGACTCTCTCCAGCCTCCCGTCGTCGGACTCCGCCTGTCAGCCTCCCGTCGGCGACGCCGCTCGCCAGCCTCACGTCGGCGCCTCCGCACGCCAGCCTTCCGACTGATTGGCGGTCTTCCTCCTGGGGGTCCACCCGGCTAGGGACGCCTTAGACAGGACTACGACCAGGGGTCCATCTGGGAGTAATGATCCGTCTCGGGACTTCCTATGGGGGGGGGCTCTGTCCGCGGTCAGCAGTTCCAGTGGCTGAACTCCAGGGCGTTTAGCAGTTCCAGTGGCTGGGCATCCAGGGGCGTCAGCAGTCCAGTGGCTGTGTCAAAGGGCGTCAGCAGTTTAGGGGACTGTGTCAAGGGCGTCAGCAGTTCCTGAGGCTTTTCGGGGGGCCGTGCAACTCGTCAGAGGCCTCCAGAGGCCGTGCACTCGTCAGAGGGCACTTCCCAGAGCGTGCACTCGTCAGAGGACTTCCTAGAGGCGGACTCGTCAGAGGGGCCTTCCCAGAGGCCGGCGCTCAAAAGAGGGCATCTCCAGAGCCGTGTGCTCAACAGACGGCCTTTCCAGAGGCCAGGTGTTCTACAGACGCCTTTCCAGAGGCCGTGTTGCTCCACAGGAGAACTCCAGGGAGACCCTTCCCGTCGCTGCTCGTCAAGCCTCTGTCGTCGACTCCGCTCGTCAGCCTCCTCGTCGACTCCGGCTCGTCAGGCCTTCGTCGTCGTCGACGTCTCCAGCCTCACGTCGCCGATGACGCTCTCAGCTGAGGCCGGGTGCTCAAAGAGACCTTTCAAGAGGCCTTGTGCTCACAGAGGCTTTCCAGAGGCCGTGCTCCACAGAGACCCTCCGGAGACACTTTCCATCGTCGACTCCGCTCGTCAGCCTCCTGTGCGACTCTACTCGTCAGCCTCCTTTCGTCGACCCGCTCTCAGCCTCCTGTCGTCGACTCCGCTCGTCAGCCTCCTGTCGTCGACTCCGCCTGTCAGCCTCCCGTCGGCGACGCCGCTCTCCAGCCTCACGTCGGCGCCTCTGCACGCCAGCCTTCCGACTGCTGGCGGTCCCCTCCTGGGGTTCACCCGGCTAGGAGACCGCCTTAGACAGGACTACGCCCAGGGGTCCATCTTGGGAGTCCTAGCTCCGTCTCGGACTCCTTGGGGGGGGGCTCTGTCACGCGCCACGGCAGCGCGCACCACCTCTGCCGTTACACGGACCAATCATGAAGCCCCACCGCGATCACTCTGATCGCGTTCAGCTGTGGGGCTTCCTATAAAGGACGTGAGAGACTCTAGTCGCGGATTATTGATGGTACTCCATGCCCGTCGCGTCCCTACGCACCTCGCCGCCTATCGCGTCCCTACGCGCCTCGCCGCCTATCGCGTCCCTATGCGCCTCGCCGCCTATCGCGTCCCTACGCGCCTCGCTGCCTATCGCGTCCCTACGTGCCCCGCTGCACATCACGTCCCTACGCGCTCCGCTGCACGTCCCGAGTTCCTTTGCTACCCTTCGTTCCCTGGCCATTGTCCTGACCACTGAAGAACAGGTTGAAAGGGGGGATAACAAAGTATACAGAGATATAGAGGGACTAGAGTTTGTAATTGTAAAACTACAAAGTGCATCTATATGATAAGTGTACCTGACAAAATAATGTAGAAACTAGGAGGTGGTTTTAATGTTATGTCAGATTGATGTATGTACAACCCCAAATCAGAAGAAGTTTTATGGCGGTATGGAAAAAGCAAATGCAAAATGATAACCCAGCGTTTCTTATGTTTGCTTTGACTTCTATTTCATTGCAGTATGACAGTGTGAACCCAGGATATTTAATGGTTTTTCATGTATTAATAAACATCCATTCCTGCATTTCAGACCTGCAACAAATTCCAAAAAAAGTTGGGATAGTGGCAACAAAGGAATAGTAATGAGATTAAATCAACAAATATATTATTTCAAATAGATGATGTTAACAGGTGATTGTAATCATGATTTGGTATAAAAGCAGTATCCACAAAAACCTGAATCTTTGAGGATCAATGATGGGCAGAGGATCTAAAGTTTGTCAACAATGTGTGAGAAAATTATTGAATTGTTTAAAATCAATGATCCCTTATAGAAAGAAGGGGCCAAGGGCACTGCACCCAATGAGAGAGCCTGGTATTGGGACGTATGCTGATAACAATCTGGATGGTCCTTTCATCTAGGTTCGAAGCATATAGCGGTCTATTTCTTCTAAAAAAAGATCTGGGCATACATTGATCTTTGCCACTGTGTATTGGTCCATCCAGATGCCTCTGAAACCCAGAGCAGTTGACCCCACTTCTCGCCATTTTCTCTCCTCATATTGCCAAACTGACCCAGTCATGCAGGTATCATCTCTACAGCTTCAGGAGAATTCAACCCTTCCTTTCCAGGGAAGCCATTTTGGTGCTTGTACAGTCTCTTGTTGTATCAAAACTAGATTATTGCAATGCTCTTCCGGTTGGTCTTCCAATGTGTACAATCGGACCCCTGCAACTGATTCAGAATGCAGCGGCTCATCTGGTCTTCAATTGAACAAAGTTTTCTCATGTCAGCTCACTGCTACATTCTCTTCACTGTCTCTCGATAGCTGCCTGTAATCAGATTCAAAACAATCATGCTTGTCTACAAAGCCAAAAATGGAGCAACACCTTTTTACCTAAAGCATCTAATCAAACCACGCTCTGTACCTCGTATCCTTTGAGACACGAGCTTGGCTCGACTGAGCCCACCACAGCAGATCAAAGGAAGACAAGCATCAAGACTCTTCTCCATATTGGCACCTTGGTGGTGGAATGAACTTCCACTGGATGTCCGAATGACTGAGTCTTCAAACGGCAACTAAAGTCTCATCTCTTCACTCGGCACTTAAGCGAGGGCTGACAGTGCAATTCCATATTTAATAATAATAAAAATAATTACTATTATTGTTACTATTATTATAATAATAATAATAATAAGTTTGTGGATTTACCCACATCAGATCCTAGCAGGAACTAGTTGGATTGTATTATTGGGCTGTTGCTTATTAGTACTACCATGAGGTAATAGAAGGATACACAGCACTTCTGTAAGTTAAGGGCATCTGCTAAATGCTGTAAATGTTACTGTAATAAGGTGTTACCTTTGCGACAAATCAGTTTGCTAAATTTATCCTCAGGAGCTTTTTGGATGGGGCTACATTAGCCACAAGCCTAAAATCACATTGTTTACACTGAACTTTGGGGCAGTGTAAACATGTTCTCTAGCCTCCTGAGACCTCATGTCCCCATATGAGGACATGACGTTTTGGGTTTGCTACACCTCCTACTTCATTCTGCACAACTCAGTCCTCATTTGTAAACACTCTTGAGCATTTCACAAAAACAAAAATACATTCTGTTCAAAGACAGTGCTCAGTTTTTATACATAAAAGAATCAGAGCTCTGAGGAGGGTAATGAAGTCTCAAGAGGTTAGAGTGTTGAATCAAGATTCAGCATCTGGCAGTCTGACTGTCTGAGACATGTTTGGGATTTTTTAAAATATAGCTTTTATAGGCAGTAATAAAAGCCAGAGGATCTGTGCAAGTGTTTATGACATTCTTAGTGAGAAATAATGCATTAATTGGTCCTATTGGCTAAAATAAATTATCTTAAAATATATTTTGCCTAACATAAAATAGATTACCTAACATAAAAAAAGTTTAGTTTGTTATAACATTCCACTGTTTGTTGTAATACAGTTTTTGACGCAATGCTAATAAAGTAGCTTCATCTTTAGCTTGTTTGTTTGTTCAACAATGCATAAAGTTTTTTGGGGATATGTGCTACCTTATTTGGAGTCTGTGTACACTAAACATCTTGGTTTTGTGTATGTGATACTATATTAATAATTGAGGCAAAACACTAGAATGCAGGTAATGCACATGATACAAATGAAAGCATACACTTATTAGGTTAAACAGGTAAGTAAACAGGAGCCAAAAACCTGTTCTGTCATCTCCACTTTGGGTTTTACGAAGGGGTTTCATGAGTTATGGTTAAAGTCCAGCTTGTTTGACTTGTCAGTTTCTTAAAATACAAAGTAAATGAAAATCTTAAAATGACAATAGGTTTCATATGGCAAAATGGGAAACGTTATGGATAGAATATAGGTTTAACACTAACAGGGTTCCATAATGCTGTAGTATGTAAACGTTTTGCTACAAATAAAATAATTCAGAAAAGAAAAGGAGTAGTATTAAAATATCAGTATTAAAATATATGTCTGATGTTATGTTACCACAGCATCACACACAAAGACAGTCGTTACCTTATCAGAACTATTTTTGCGAAATAATAGAAAATAATATAACTATTATTATTAAATAGAAACATCAGGTGAGGTGGAACATGCAGGGGATTTACTAAATACCAACCTCTGTGGCCATAAATAAAATCCCCTTGAGCTGGCAATCACAATGGGACAGTGATAGAGCCCAAGCTAAAACAGAAATTTACATGCCCTCTTAAAGAGCTCTTAACAGCTCTAGAATACAAAGTGTCTTGTGGATGATGATTACAAAAATAAGTTATTTTTTACATTTTAGTTAGTTAGGTACTAAAAGTACTGAATTGAATTGATTTTAAATTAATAAACTTTGATCCTGAGGGGCACTTAATTTCAGGGCTTGTCGACAATGAATATTATGAAACTATAAAACTATAGTCCAGTGGGGTTCAATGACACTGTGAAGTCCAGTTTGGTCTCCAAATAATTGTGGTAAATGCACCTTTGAATCATATAGGTATTAGTGCGTATCTATATCACTACAGTGGCTACTTTAAACAACAATATACACTATAACCACAATTTACAAAGGGACTGCACATGGGTGGTTCACATTAACTATTAGTTTTTATATACAGTAGCTTTTATGCTCAGGTAAAGATATTTCCAAGGTAGCTTTTAACTGATTCACTTCTAAATCAGCTTGACACAGCAATATTTTCATTTTTCAGAACTATTAGTCGCAGCTTTGTTGAAAGGAATGCCACAAGTTGGCTGCTTTTCAATTGAAAATGCCACATCTCTGCCATCCCTGCCATTTTCTTTCTGAAATCTGAAAGTCGCTTAAAAGAAACCTTACCCAAAACGAAACCTTGAAACAGTTGACTGCCATATTAGCAAGTGGATGTAAATTGCAGAATAATACAATTGTGTATGGCACTGTCTGGTGTTTATGGGCGGGCTTCATTCTGCCCCATTGGGCTTCATTTATGCATGCATCTTGCAGTACCACACTCAGACACCCTGCCCCAGTAACCTGCTACACTATCAAACACTGGAACATTTTTTGTCACACATAATAATCAATGGATTAGAAATATTAGAGTTCACAAATTTCAAATAAACATTTAATTAATGGAAAATATCGTTTACTGAAACTATATGGAGGTTAATAAAGGTGATTTATGAAATGGAACTATGTTTTGAAAGAAGATTAATATTTTGGTGGGGTTCAGCCCTGTCCTTACAGTAGCCCCCCCAAGATTTTTTACTCAACACAGTTACAGAGGTTTTCCTTGCCAACTGGCACCAATTTACTTATGTAAATAACCTATGCTCTAAGCTCTCAAAAGTGAAGTACCTCAGAGGTCTGTGGCCCACTATTATTCCTGAAAAGCACTGTATATTGTTATCTCTCATACTTCTTCTTATAATTGTTGTCTTCCACACATTTCTGTGAGAAATAGAATTCGAACCGTTTAACATACAGACACGGTTCAAATATCGTTACATAGATAATCGCTGTTTGTGGTGTGCTATGTGTTTTGTAGTCGATCCAATTTATCGTTTTAAAAAATTTAAAATCTCCCATAGAAATGCATTGACGGAATGTTCAGATTCAAATCTCAACTGAAATCGATGATGTCACCACAGAGCACTAAGTGAGACTAAGTGACCTGTTATTATATCTACTGACACATTTGGACAAGGCCCCGCACACGACCAAAAGTATTGGGACACGCCTTCGCACACTGCCAAAAATATTGGGACACACCCCTACACGCAGCCAAAAGTATTGGGACACACTGCCGCACGTTATTTATCTGTTAAAATTTACTTACAATATTTAATTACAATATTAACTACAATAGAGTTATTTGACTAGATAAATTAGCTTCATTCTTACATTTCTCATCTAAGCCACCCAAGGAGGTTGGGTCCCCTTTTGAGTTTTGGCCCTCCCAAGGTGTCTTCCTCATGATATTTAGGGAGTTTTTGTTGTCACTGTTGCCCTAGGCTTGCCCAATTAGGAATTGGCCCTAGATAATACAAGATAATCTAAAATTGTAAAGCTGCTTTGAGACAATGTTCCATTATAAAAAAAGAAATATATTTGTACAGGGGCTTTGAAACAATGATCCATTCTAAAATGTTCCCTATAAATACATTTTTCTTGAGTTGAAAAATAAAAGTTGGTCATTGATAGTTACTCCATACATAGAGAGAAGCACAGCTAGACTAGGTCAACTAATTCAAATATTTTAACATGAACCAATAAAAGAAGACCTAATTTCACAGTTCATACCAATGTTTACAATTAAATAACAATATCTCATTAGGATACAGTTGAGAGATGATTATACTAATAACCCATATTTCATGGGTGATTATAAAGTTTGTGTATGAAAATGCAATCTCAGCAAAAGAAAAAAGAATGCTCGGGGGTAGGCGGGTGGTCCTGCAGAAGACAGGTATAGACAAGCACAGTGCAAAAGAGCAAGAAACAGCGAGCAGAAAATAAGTCAGTCAAGAGCACAAATGTTTAAAACCACATTCTAGTTATTAAAAGGGTCATGCATTGTATTTAGACATAAATACCCACTATGGGTCATTGTTTGGATCCCAGAATGGTCCCAGAATCATTCACTAAATAATGTATAGGGTGTAGTTTTAAATAAAGCTGTCTAGTGCATGACACTGAATTAAACAATGCAAATGAAACTTTATTGAAGTCTGCAATTTTGACATGAATGTGATTGAATGTGACGCCATACTTCACTTTTGAGAGCTTAGAGCGTAGATTATTTATATGAACAAACTGGTACCGGTCGGTTAAGTAAGATTTAAACCAAGAAAGTGCTAATCCCTTAATACCTACAGAATTTTCTAGTCTGTTTAGTAAAACATCATGATCTATAGTGTCAAATGCTGCACTTAAATCTAACAGAACAAGGAAAGAAACACATCCCTTATCTGAGGACATTTACAAGTCATTTAGTACCCTAATTAATGCTGTTTCAGTACCCGGGTCACTTAATGCATATTTCACATTTTATTTGAACTATGACTCCATGACTTTAGTTTCGTTCTTAGATTTATCATCTACGCCGCCTTCTCCTGCAGACACTCACTTATGCCAAAGTGTCATTTACAGTAGCCATTACAACAATGTATTACAGTAGCCATTTTGGTAGGTGGGAGGTAGTTGAAACGACTGAATCCACGTGAACATAGTAATTGCACACAAACCCGGGGCCCTGGAGCTGTCAGGCACCATGACTACTTGCTGCACCACTGTCACACCACACACAGTATTTTTGATCAAATAGTTTGTTACTAGCATTTGTAGTCTCCTAAATATGCTACATGGTACAGGACCACTGTTTGCTTAGTGCATTCAGCAGTACACGTTGGGAGATAGGAAGAAGGACAAATAGTATGAATCTTTTTCTATTTAGTCTGAGTCATGTATTCTATTTCTTGATGTGTTTTTGTAAAGACTTGCAAACAGAAATGCTTAGGATGACAAAGGGCACTGGAATACACTCCTGTGAAGTGGACTGCAAGGAATACTGGTGAAATCTGAAATGGATTGAAATGAGAAGGATAACATGTCAGAGGAGGGAGCTGTGTGTTTAGCCATTGAACTGAAAAAGTTTAGCTGTGCACTTAGCCCTTCCCATTCTCTTATTGCTGTTGGGGGTTGACTGTTTCTCCCTTTCAGACTCACTCTCTTTTAGTACAGACATGGAATGCTGTTTGGTTATTTTGTTGTTTCTTTTTTTTTTTAAATGCCCATGTCCCTGCCAAGCATGCTCCCTCTCTATGTTGATGTGGCAGTCCTTGCAAAAGAAAAGGGTAAAAGAAAGGGAGACATATCTCTCATATACTCCATACTCCATACTCCACCCTTCTCTCTCTCTCTCTCTCTCTCTCTCTCTCATTCTCTGCTCCTCTGCACCTCGCCCAAAGGGCTATGCTACACCTACATTGATGTTAATGTGTATGTGAGATAGGGAATCCTTTTCATTCAGATTGAAGAGGTGTAGATGGGTAACCATAGGGAATCTGCAAGTATTCTGACTTTGAGAACGTATTAAAACTTAAATACATGAATACAACAGTCTAACAAGAACCATGTTTTGGAAACCTGATTCCACCATTGCACAGACAATGCTTCATGCCACACCTTTTTTCAGTCTGTTCAAAGCTGTATAAAATTTTGTAATAGTATATTTCACTTAAAACTGAGAATAACATTCAAGACCAAACATATAATGTCAAAAACAGGGTCATGGATAGCTCCTTGGGTTGGGTTTCCATAATCCCAATGATGAAAAAGGAAATAGGCAGTTCTCCTGTGGTGAAAAAAACAGCCTCTAGGCTGAGAAATGAGTCACCTAAATATGGTCATCTGGCTACAGCCAATAAGCAAAAGACCTTGTGCCTAGGCTCCATCCTCCATGCATAAGAATGCACAAGTTATTAAATTGCTCCACCTCTTTTTCTACTTTCCCATTTTTTTTAAAACAAACATGTGACTTTGGGGTCCGGCTTAGAGCTCAGCTGAAGGGAAAGACTTCCTAACTTAAAGCAGATGCAGATATAATCGCTTTACACTTTGAAGTCTACAATAAACTTATAAAAAGCCAGATTTTCCCTCAGTCCATGCATTTAGTATATCAATGAATTAGATGGGCAAAGGTTTAAAATCATTCATCTAATATGCTTGTTTGCTTTCTGCTGGATAAGCTGTAGCAGATACATGATGAGGCAGCTGAGGAAAATCCTCTTCTCTTAAGCATTTTCCTTCTATCTGATTTGGTATTTCTTACAGGAGAACTTGATGACTTTTGTTTCCCATCTGGACATACAGAGTTGAGCTGCAGATCAATGAAACACTGGCTTGGTCTTTACCACCTTTTCTTTCCATTTCATTCTCTTTGCAGATTGCGCTAATATGTTCCACTCATCAGTGAGGAAAAGACTGGAGTTGTCTTCCTGACCAAAAGAATGTTACTCTAAAACTGCTCGCTTGACCTACACACAAGTTTCAATAAAAAGGCGTTCATTGCTACTGTATGTTCATTACTATATGTAAAAATGACCTCCAGCCTATGTATACAGTGGTACTTCAGTTCTCGTCATTAATCCGTTCCAGAAGACTTGTTGAGAACCAAAAACAATGAGTACCATGCACATTTTGTCCCATAAGGAAAATAATCCAGAAAATCCACACTGTATATGATATTATATGCATTCGTGGAATTGTATTGTACAGGTATATATGGTGGGGATATGTTCCGACAAATCCATCATAAGTTAAATGTAACATGAACTGATGAGTTTAATATAGTCTGTTCTGTATTGTAATGGAGCCAATCTTATAAGCCTTATAAACATTATAAACAGGCGAGCTTAAAACACTTACATTGACCTACAGATGGCCAAAATCATTAACACAAAGCTTATTTTATAATAAAGTGTTGAAAATCTCATGTAATTTAGTGAGTAATGGACTGAAAGTGAAAAGTAAAAGCAGAACACTTACTCTATTGGTAAACTCAGGGTGCTAGCCTAGCTGCCAATGTTAACTTCAGCCTGTAGTCCAGAGGACTTAGGCCATTTCTCAATATGCGTACTTGTCTGTACTTACATTCTTGTGTACTTGTGAAATGTCAACAGTCGCAGCACAAGCACTGTTCCATTTCAAAGTTCTATTCTAGCCAAGTACGCTCCAAATCCTCAGATGTGTTCTTGCTTCGCCCTGCATCAGGCAAGGCTGCATCAGGGCAGACTTGTGCGTACATGGACAAGTAAGTAATGGTAATGGTGGATGAGAGGACTCCCAGCTGGATGTATAATTTTCAAAGTACTACTGTTAAGGTGTCATGGAATGAAGTTCTAAGATTTTTTTTAGGTGAGAATGTAGTTGTTTAAAAAAAAACTCAAGTCAGTTTATTAAGATAAAGCCTACATAAAAATTGCTCAGATGATTTCGAAGATGTTACGTAAAGTTATTAGCTTATTTTTATGCATTATTTTTATTATTTATTCAATCTGTATTCTAAATATGAATTGTCTGAAATAAATTGTGGAAGTTCATAATTAAGTTTCCTTCTAAAATTACAGGTTTGGTGCTCACTTATGTTTGGGAGAGTTTCTATTTTATGCTTAAAGGCGATCGGTTTGGTAAATGCGTTCCTACACGTAGATTAAATTATTCAATGGTAAGTAAAAGATCTGCATAAGCCTGCTTACACCATGGACAGGCTTTATATAATATGTTTTAGATTTTTATCTAGGGGTAGAAAGTAAACTGTCAAGTCTACGTAGCCAAGTACACTGCTGTTCAAATTGTATAATAACCATACCATGTCGAACTTGCTAAGTCCATAATAGGCAGTACGCAAGTCCAAACTTTACGTAGTTAGTGTTGAGAAATGTCCCTAGTTCCTTTTGGTTGGCTCTAATCAATAACCAGTTTAGGACTCATCGGACTTTATTGCACTAAGAATACAGTACTATAGATGTAAAAATTAAGAAAAACACAGTGGAGACTCTGCACTAAGTAAGGGCTATTGTGAATCTGAATGGCTGAATCACTGTGTATTGAATTGTAAATTGTTTGTCATGATTCGTGAATTGAGCTAAGGCTGGAATGAGATGCACAGCTCAACTCATACAAGTTTAAGCAAGTGCACTGAGTACACACCAAACAACAAGAGCCGACACAAATGTTTCTGGTCAAAATACGTTAAGAACTGAAGATGACGAGGTCTGAGGTGGTCAAGAACCAAGGTACCAATATAAATCATTGAATAAACAGTTTATATAAACAGTCTTTACAGGGCATATTTAAGAACAAAACAAATCATTAATTACATTAAAAACTAAAAGCTAAATATCAATAAATTCTCTTTTTTTCTGGTTCCACCTTTGGATCCTAAAATTCTGAAACTCCACTTTAGCATACAACCGAATTATTTTACAACGATTTAGTAGTTTAGTAGTACTAAAAGAGTGTACGCAAGGAATGTGGAAGAAATTTTCTTTATTCTTAACTGTTTTAAACCATAGCATGTTCCAGAGGTTCAGTAACTTGTACTGGTACTGTACTTATTTTACTTTTACAACAATTCCTCCACAGGACACCCTACCTGCTGTGTGGTCCTTATTAAAAGCCAATTTACACAGGGATTTTTATAGAGTTCTGTCTACAACAAAGTTGCGATGGCCTAGGGAAAATTAATTAGGGCTATTTAAATGTACATAGCAGGATGTCTTAGAGTTTGCATGTTGGTTGGGGTTGGTTGGTTGAATTGCTATAGGTGGAGATAATTGTAAAAACAAGTTGCTTTCTACTATAAGCTTGTAAGCAGCTTCTCCTCGGGGTGCCAGCCGTCAGTCGAGGGGTAGAATCATAGAGTAAAAGGGGGTTTATAGTCGTGTGGGTTGTATGGGTGCTCGGGTTTGTTGGCCATGTGGGTGGGTGGGGCAGGACTGTGTTAGTGAGGGTGCAAAAAGGGTGGGTACAATCATTGTACACAGTGGAAACTGAGACACGGGGTGCAAACAACGAGGTAGACAAGGGGACGTGGGTACACTGGTGATAGTGACGCTTAAAAAAAACTGTGCCTCAGCCGTGTACAACTCAACGCAACATTAGTAAAATTCAAGACAAGGTGACCATATACTCAGTTATTCCTTACAGGTTTATGACTTAGTAGATACACTCCTGCCAGATACTGTCCGTCGCGAACCATATTTACTCATTACTAACCTCGACAGCACACACTCAATACACTGGAGGTATTAAGATATATGTGTACCACACCGAAAAATATCAGCTTACAAGATGCTGTCCCGTTGTTGAGCAACAAATATCACATACAGTCTGTGTGTGTGCTCAATTCCTAAAACGAATATGTATGAGACAGAAGTGTATGCACCAGACACATCTAGAGATAGTATGACAAGGTAACCTAAACAACGAGTGCACCTAATATCAGTCCTAAGGAACATAGTAGCACCTGTGTCTGTCAACAAATATAAACCAAATATCTAAGTACCGTTACTCCTACTACTATGTGATCCTGCTTTTTTTCAAGTTCTATTCATTATTTTGGCCGTTAGAAGCATAAATTGTATTATTAGATGAACACGGCATCACACCACACATCACGTGATAGAAACGTTATTGTAGTAGTAATGAATCTGTCATACATAAAGCAATGAAGATAGGTCCAACGTAGACAAAATACTCACTGTACACATCTAGGTAAAGAGTAAGCACTCACAACAGGACTGACACCCATAAATGTCTCATCACAGATAGTTTTAAATTACATGTAAGGGCGAGTGAGTCTTAAATGGGTGCCTAGCCTCTATGACTAAAGTATGGGGATAGAATGTACCGTATAGCAACAAGGGAGTAACAAAAGATAGGAGGGGTGTGGTCTGTGTTCTTCAGGCCGGGCCCCGGTTATGAGAGCTAGCTATACACACACAGTATATGTGCACTTACATAAATCTCGCATGGCGCGAAATAACTACAAGGAGGTACTTCAGAGTCACACAACAATCACCGAAACAGTATTTTGCAATTCAAAGGGATGAGTACATAATGGTCTGACAATGGGGCTATAGTAATCCAATGCGTGGTACACGTCCACAGACAAGGACCGGGTGGACCGATGCGCTGGCGCCCGGCAAGGAACATCGGGTAAGGACATGGTAGAGAGCGGTGAATTCAACCTGGCAAGTGCCTCATACGTGTTCACTGCTGTAGTGAGCGAGGGCACTGTACCTCACGGGACCACTGTACAAACTCGCTGTTGGGCAAAAAGACAACTTGAAGCAGTTACTTTATGCCAGGCCAACGTCTCCACGCCCACACTGCATTCTTAACCTGAATTTGGCATGTATATATCCAACGCAGAACACACCGCGATGTGTAACACTCATGACGCACATACAGTGACGGAGGTAACATCATCCCAACATGCAAACTAAATCCACACAGGTCGTATAATACGATCTCGATGGGTGAGTGTGCGCTAATCAGAACCATTGGCTGCCCCTAGTCTGTCTGAGAGGCATAAAAATAGATCGTTTATGTCCAAACGCCTCACGAGTGAATTGTGCTCACAGATTCTCCTACATTATAACTGTGATACACAAGTAATCATAGATGATAGGTGGCTAGTAATTGAATATGATAAACATTAATTGCAACTATCATAGAGATTATACTATCAAACATAACGTATACAAAACAAGTACAACACTAATTACTTTTTAATAAAAATAAACCATCACAAGTGCACATCATATGCATGTGCGTTAGGCTGCGGGGAACAATCTTAATTTATCTCTCAATTAAGTAAGTATGGTTGGAAAAAAGTAGTTTGGACACAATAACAAAAGTTCAACTCCAACGTCGCATCGATAGCGTCTTTAAACCTGGTTTGGTCAACTGTGTCTTTACAGACTCAGATCTGATAGTACAGGCCCTGCTGTAAGAAGGTCTAACAACACCACTATGTTCACACCGGCCCGCTATAACTGCCACCACAGACTCCATCTGGAGCATAGTTTGGCCTGTCACTGGCAACACAGAATTTCAACGCCCCTGTACAGTTTCTATGGTTTGGGGTATGGCAGACGGGCTAGCCACTCCAGACCTTGAAATGCTTTTTACAGAGCCCTCCCTTTTTTGCCCGAGCGTGTGTTTGGAGATCATTGTCATGCGGGAAGCCCAGCCACGTTCCACTCAATGCTCTCCCTGAGGAAGGAGGTTTTGGCTGAAAATCCTCACGATACAATGCTCCCGTTACTTCTCCTTAACCCGGAGCAGGCCGGCTGTCCCCCTTTGCGAAAACAGTCACAAAGCATGAGTGTCCACCCTCATGCTTCACAGTAGGTATGGTGTTCTTGGGATGCAACTCAGCATTCTTCTTCCTCCAAAAATGACGAGTTGAGTTTTTACCAAAAAGATCTATTTTGGTTTCATCTGACCACATGACATTCTCCCAATCCTCTTCTGGATCATCCATATGCTCTCTGGCAAACTTCAGACGGGCCTGGACATGTACTGGCTTAAGCAAGGGGACACACCTGGCAGTACCTCATGGTAGCCTTTGTTATTTTGGTCCCAGCTCTCTGCAGGTCTTTCCGTGTAGTTCTGGGATTTTTGCGCACCGTTCTCATGATCATTTTGACCCCACGGGATGAGATCTTGCGTGGGGCCCCAGATCAAGGGAGATTATCAATGGTCTTGTATGTCTTCCATTTTCTTACAATTTCTCCCACAGTTGATTTATTCACACCAACCTGCTTGCCTATTGTAGATTCACTCTTCCCAGCCTGGTGCAGGTCTACAATTTCTTCCTGGTGTCCTTCGACAGCTCTTTGGTCTTGGCCATAGTTGAGTTTGGAGTCTGACTGTTTGAGGCTGTGGACAGGCGTCTTTTACACAGATAATGAGGTCAAACAGGTGCCATTAATACAGGTAACGAGTGGACGCCAGAAGAGCTTCTTAAAGAAAAACTTACAGGTTTGTGAGAGCCAGAAATGTTGCTTGTTTGTGGGTGACCAAATACTTATTTTCCACTATGATTTACAATTAAATTCTTTAAAAATCCTACAATGTGATTTCCTGGACTTTTTTTCTCATTTTGTCTCTCGTAGTTGAAGTGTACCTATGATGAAAATTACAGACCTCTGTCATCTTTCTAAGTAGGAGAACTTGCACAATCAGTGGCTGACTAAATACTTTTTGCCCCACTGTATTCACATGAATTGTAAAATAGGTAAAGAGATCATAATTGAACAAATGAGACCACATATTATACAGTCTAAACTCGTTATCTCGTTACATCTGTTTCGTGGCTTTTGGTGAGACGCGAGATTAGCGACTTAAAGAGGTTACAAAATAATAGACAAAGTGACATTAGTACCTGATGCAGACATAATGTGTTTTACTGAGCCGCCCGCGTGGTCGTACAATCATATTTAAAATGTACATAAACATGTATGTGCATGTACAGTTTCTATTCATTTACACAACTTTGAGAAATAATCCGTGATTGACGATTGTTTATGTGAGTGTAGTCTTCGATAAATAACAGCAAAATCATTATAAGTCTGTTTACTCCACCACCATCTTGGTAACACTACCAGGCAGTTATTTCCAGCCATACAAGACCAGACTCCTATATCTTTGAATTGGGCGAGATCTATATATCTGAAATGGAAAGAGAAATTAATGTTGAAAATGCATATGTTAAATCGCTGGTATAATCAGACAAAATTGTGATAACTTACTTGTGTTGCTGGGTTCAAATAACACAGAAAAATAAGATTTTTAAAGTGATTCTGGCTACTTTGCATGCTCATCCGTCCTGGCATCACAGGTAGCTAGAGATGAGGTTGTCGAGATAACAGGGGACAAGATAATGAGTTTAGACTGTACTTGGTTTTTTTGAGGAGGTTTTTGAGAAAAATGATCTAGTGTTACATGTCTGTGAGTGGTAAAGATACGTCAGCTGTTTTTAATCAGTGGGATGACCCAGACAGTGTGATGGGCTAAAAGGTGATGTGGATGACTGATCAACAGTTAGTGGAAACATTTAATAGTAATTACTGCACAAAGGGTCACACCAGATACTGAAAACAAAGGTTCACATACTTTTGTGCCTCATAGATATGCAAATTATTGTCCTTAATAAATGAATGACGAAGTATAATATTTTTGTCTGAATTGTTTAGTTTCTTTCTCTTTGTCTACTTTTAGCACTTATATAAAAACCTGATGATGTTTTTGGTTACGTTTATGCAGAAAATTCTAAAGGGTTCAGTTTTTAAGCACTATTGTATACCGTTTACACCATCTTTGTCTTGCTCTTGCCCTCTTTTTGTCTCTCCCTCCCTCTCCCTGTCCTTCTCTGTCGCTGCCAGTTCAATATCTCCCCATGGCGACTTCTACTTGACATCCTTTTGTCAAGTGTGTAGGTCATGCCAGCAAATCTCAATAAAATAATAAAAATAATAACAAATAAGTAAATCAAGTTTTAGTGGGATATAGGACAATTCTGTCCTTGATCTTTTAAGATTACGCAAATAAAAATGTAAAATAATTTTGGATATGATTTAATAAGGTCATAGTGGGTTATGACAATGACTGTCTACAAAAACATTGTTTATTTATTTTAACTTTTAATATGCACTATTGTTGTAACAACGTAATGAGATAATGTAATCTTTTGTGTTTCTGGAATTTTTTCATCAATATGGGTTTTTTTTTTAAATAAAGATTCACTTTTTCATGACATCTCAACAGCTTAAACACATTTCAGTATTTGTAATCGGTTTTTAAATTGAAACACAAATATTAAGAAGGAGTAAACCTCAGTTCTATAGAGTGTGTGCAGGGTGGACAAAACATGATTGGCATTTTTTTTTCTTTTTTTTTGTAGAGCTGGTTTTCTCCTTTTCCCCTTTGCTTGGTTGTGCAGCCTTTAATTTAGGATTTTTTTAGAGGACCGTTTATTGTCCTCATTCCCAGTGCCCAGAGAGCAGACCAGGGTTTAACCATTATATTTTTAAAACTCCATTCTGTGTGTGTGGAAGAGAGTGTGTTGTCTGCTCTATGCTTGTGACTCACATTAACCAAGTCCACTCTATAATTTATGCCATGCTGGAACTTTCTTATATATTATGATCTAGTGATTATATTATAGTGTACTTGTCTACTTCCAGGCCTTCTCTTTTGTTCTACTGCATACATTTAGTATGCAGAAGCTTGCTCATAGTTTCTACTAAATGTATGTAGTTCATTTTACTTAAAGCGTCAACCTCTATTAATCAAGCATATACAAATGAAAAATGCGTTAAAGCTTTTCTTAAGTATAAACTGTACTGTACTGTACATTTCACTCTATTAACATCTGGAAACATTGTCAATGGCAATGACGATAAGTGTCCTGATCTGTCGCTCTCATTCTGTCTCTCTGAGCAGATTTAACTTGGGTGAAACTCAGAACCCTTAACAGACTCTTTCAGTGCTTATTACTTCTATGAAAGTTTGATATTTTAGGTACATCTCTCTGGACTAACAACTGAGCACACAACTGAGTCATCATTCTTTATGAAAGAGTTGCAACCAGACATGAAAAGCATTTCAAAAGACAACGTGTAACCTAAACAGCACCGGTCTCAAACATTCTCTGTATATAGCCAAACTTCGGAAACAAACTTGAATGCCGTGGCACACATTCCCCAAATAACTGATACAAGTTCGTAATGCTGTGGAAGTCTCAGTAACTTAACTCTTGCAAAGCCATTTTTAATGCACAGTATATGTTACTACACATACCATTTGCCTCAAAAATAGTTCAAATGGATAGCAAGAGGAATATTACAAAGTTAGACTAGAATTTGAGTTAGTTTTATTCCTTTCTATCCAGTTCTATCGTGGGTTAGAAAGAGCAAAAGCAAAAGCAGAGCACATATTGTCTGAGTTTGTTAGGGAGGGAAAGGAGACTGCTGTGCATTCTTTTCCATTGAAGTCACAGCTTCAGCTCCTTTCTATGCTTTGGGAGGCCAGGGCAGATGAAGAGATTTGTTTCAATCTACAAATACTGTAGATCACCTCAAAATAAATGGCAGCACGGTGACAAAAAAGTCTAGTCGCAGTAATTATCAGTGTGATTGTGCATGAATTAAGCGATGTAGTAGTGCACTTAGTGAGCAATAGATTGGAAAGTTAAGTTTGAAAAAGGTTGCACAGATATTTGGGATAAAGAATGGAAGAAACAGATGTGTAGGGTGCACACGCAGAACTGTGTTTAAGTCACTTAAGAAAATGTTCACTCCGTTGTGGCAAACCCACATGCCTTAACAAAGGTCCTCCCTTAATGTTTGTTTATTGTATAAACACAACTGACTGCTGTGCAGGGTTTTTAAATCCCACATCAGTTAAGTGGATTTAAATATCTACCATACTTGCCTCTTCGTCATTCAGCTTAGCCTACAAGGCTTTGCTAGTACTGATATTTTTCTCGTAATGGCGTAATGGATGATCCAATCAAATATGAACGTCTGACTCAGTTGCTGCAATATTCAGTACTGTGCAAAAGTCTTAGGCCACCATTACATTTTTTTTCTTTTAGAAAAGGTATAATGATAATATATAACATGTTTTCAATGGTTGGACCAACAAATATCTAACTTGGATTTGTCACTCCATAATACTCTTTTTTTTTTTGATAGAACTACATGGAAAAGAGATTACTGTGGCAAACCTTTATCAAGCAATTTATTTAAACATTTCAAAAAAAAAAATTTCACACATTTGTTGACAAACTGGAGATCCTCTGCACATCTTTGCTCCTCAAAAACTCAACCTAAATTTCCCCCGTCCCAACTTTTTTTACATTTCAAAACCCACTCTTAGATGCCACATCCATGATCAGAAGCTTTAAGGAAGAGTCGACAATAGAAGCATTTCCTAAGAGTAAGCCGCAAACTGCACTGCCTGAACTTTGGAAAGCATCAGTGGAAATAGAAATGGAATTGTGTGATGTGGTCATATGAGACTTTGAACATCCACACCATTGTCACTGTCAGCCATAAATGGCTGTGTACATAAAAGAGCACCTGATACACATTGTTCAGTATGGTGGATCATTTATGGTTTTGCATAATGAATCATTTTACTGCATTAGAGGCATAATGAAGTTTTTTAGCCTAACATGGCTGTGGGTGGACCTATCAGCAAAATCTACACAGAAGTCACAGCGAAGCACAGACATCGCCTTCTCAGTCTTCACATTTGATCCCAATTGCAACCCTGTGGTATTTACGGTATGGGAAGTGCAGCGAATATCAGAGAATATCAAGTGCAGGAAAGAAGAGAGAATATCAAGCAACTGGAATTGAGGAGGGTTCAAGCTGTTCTCCAACCTTGTTGAGCATGACAGAAAACATCTTAGTGCTATTATTCTCACTAGGGGATGGCAATAACTTTTTTAAACCTGTGTTTTCAAAAAAGTATTGTGTTTCTAAAGAAAAAAGGCACCACGGCGGGGCAAGTGGTTAGAATGGTTGGTTTGCAGCTCAAGAGATTCCTGGTTTGATCCCGATCTTAGACACCTTTTTGGAGTTACCATATCCTCTTTGTGTCCATGTGGGTTTACTCCAGTTTCTTCCCACATTTCAAAGACGTGCATTAGGTTAATTGGTTGCTCTAAATTGTATGAATGTGTCTGACTAGTATCAATGTAACCTTGCTTGTGTCATGAAAATCAGTTGATGCTGATGCGACACCAAGTAAACAAAACACACAAAAAAGTAATGCTACACATGTAACATGTAAATATGCAGCTTATCCATTTCTATAAACCCAAAATATCACCCATTGCAAGTTTGGTGCATTTCTATAAAGGGTGTCTTGTAAGTCCCACTTTAATAAATGTATAAAATGTATTGTTTTCAACAACTAACATACATGAGAGGCTGTTTTCAGATTTATTTGAAGCACAAGGAGCCCAGGTTTTATCATTATCCGTTTATCAATACAAATATTAACAATTATACACCACTTTCCAAACATCTGCCAGCCTAGCTGAGTGCATTGCTGGTTGAATAAAATTTAAATTTTGAATATACTCAAAGTTAATACATATTCATATTCAAAGTACAATGTTTTTAAGTATTGAATACCATTTTTTTATTTCTTTTTAGCATGTCCTATGATTTATTTAACATAAAAGACTACTTATATGATGCGTTATGATTGCGTAGAGTGAGCAGTGTGTCCCCTCCAAAGTTGAAATGAAACCAACACCATTGTTTCAGGAATCAATTGCACATTGACTGAATGGTAGTTCTTCTTATTTATAAATGCCAATGCATCATTAGACCATGCCTTGATCCAAATCTATGTACAGTTGATAGCAGTAACGTAGGTTTCATTCAAACAATGGGGGGATATACTGCTCACACCACCCAACCTAACGCATCATATGAGTGGAGTTTTATGTTAACGTTATCAAGTTCAAGTCAAGTCAGTCAGATTTATTTATATAGCGCTTTTTACCTGGAGCATCGTCTCAAAGCAACTTTTACAGTTTAGATTATCTCCTAATTAACTACGTCCAAGCAATTGAGCAAGCCTAGGGCGACAGTTGGCAATGAAAAACTCCCTCAGAGGGCAGAGAACATGAACGGACGACAATACAGGCGAACTTCCGAGCTGCGAGAAGTGTTCAAAAGAAAAACAAATAGGGCAAAAGGAGGGGAAAAATATAGGGGAAGAAGTAAGAGCGAAGAAATAAGGAGATAGAGAAGGTGGAGGATCAGGATAAGGTAAGAAGCCATAATGAGATTCGGACTGGCAAGGAAGAGAGCAGGAGTTAGGGCGCCCGGAAACAATGGAGCATCGTCTCAAAGCAAACTTTTACAAGTTTAGATTATCATCCTAATAACTACGTTCCAATGCAAATTGAGCAAGCCTAGGGGCGACAGTGGTCAAAGGAAAAACTCCCTAGTTCTAGGAAGAAACCTTGGGAGGAACCAAGACTCAAAAAGGGACCCAACCTCCTTGGGTACAAAAACATAGGTTCAAACATTAGTAAAACATTGGATAGCCTATACAAGAGCATTTACGCTTAATGGAAAAGTCCTTCTGACAAGGCATCTGCTAAATAACATATATGTAGTGTGATTTATGTATTATAATTACATCTTTAGTCAGTACTTTAATTCAAAGTGCAGTCATGTTTAATGACCTTTGGTGTGTTTCAGATGTTATGAACATTTTATGCATGGTCGTACCATGTGTAGATTTTTGTTTGCACATATTAACATTTTTTTGACTACGAACATTTTTTCATGAATGCGGGCATTTAGAAAAAAGTGTTTTTTAATTTAAAATTCCTCCCCATCACGTTTCATGAATGAGGCCCCCTGTAGTGATTTGAGCTTTTTTTAAGTAGGTGATATTTAACTAGAGAGGTGCATTTCCTGAAGAAAATGCGAGTGTGAATGCCACTCTGCAATGGCCGACCCTTACTGTACCTCATGGGCCCAAAGGGCATCACGTCACCCCAGGGTACACCCGGGACCAAGCGTGCCAAATTTTGTGGCCGTAGGTCGAAAACTGACTGAGTTGCAGTCATTGGCCCACCAGGGGCCCAAGTGCCCAGCCGGGGTCTTCAGGGGCCCAATGGGAATCACATGTCACTTCAGATTGCACCTGGGACCAAGCCTGCCAAATTTCGTGGCCGTAGGTCGAAAACTGACTGATTTATGGTTCGTTAACGTTGGGCCCATTCATTTCCTATGGGAAAATTTGGGACTTTACAGGGGCTCCTGTGGGGCCCCCCAAAGTCCGACCGGAAAGCCCTATACAAGCACACCATTCCCAACCAGACCGGACGCAATGGCACTGGAACGGGGTCGATATCTCGAAAATTGCGGCAGTTGATACGTGTCGAAAATTTCGGAATGTTCAGAATCGGATAACAATAGTGTGATCGCCTATATAGGCAATCACACTAATTCTGGAACTGACTGTATATCTTCAAATTTGCTACAACTAGTAAGACTCCAGAATGATAATCATGCCTATTTCTCTGTAGACTCAGCAAAAACTTTTTCATAATATTCAAAAGTGACATTGACTGTCCCAGGTCCCTCAACTAGGCTGTTTCTTATTTGCCTCAAGTTTTGATTGGCTGGATTTCGGTGGACTTCTGGATTGCAATAGTTTGTTTGGCAGTTCTGTAGTGCAGACGATAGACCTGCCAGAGATTTGGATGGGCCTACCTGATGTGATCTGCAAACCAAAGGTAGTTGGAATGCAGTAAGAGACAGAGCAAGGGAGTAAAACATGGCTCGCCTTTAATGATGTTCTCTGGCAACATGTTCAGCTAAAAGAGGGAGGGTCCAGGCTGCATCAACAGAGCAACATGATCTGGCTGTCCTAAGAGAGTTTTTCTCCATGTGTAAAGTATTACTTACTGAGTTATGGGAGATGGATGCCGAATCACTTTGGCCTAAAAGTTTCTGTTAGAATATTTTGCAGATATGTGATACTACAAGTACAGGAAACAGCTACATACACCTGCAGCCACTAACACAAAAGTGCTGAATGGGTCAAGAAAGTGTAGTGTTCTTTTCTTAACTGTAGACAAGATGGAAGTTGGGGCCTGCCAGGTATAACAAAATGCTACCAACCTAGGTTTCCTAGGTGTGGTCAAAGAACATGGTTTATTTTTTCCGATTGAACTGTTTGTTTATGGCAGATTTCAAAACCATAACTCATAACGTTAACATAACGTTACTTGATAGTCTGGAAGATCTTGCTGTTTCACTATATGCTGAAACTGAGTACAGGTATATATAAACATCATTAGTTTCCACAGTTGTGGTAATGACAACTTTACGTATCAACCAAACCACATAATACAGAGCAATTTAATAACTTGAATTAATCTGTACAAGGCAACCAACACTGACTACTGTTTAACTACCTCTGACTGAATTTGTTTTACTTGGGCCATAGATAGATAGACTGGTTAGATAGAAGGAAGCAGGGATGTAAAAATGGAAATCCATATTAAAAAAATATTACTAGTATCTGTCTCCATCCAGTACCTGAGCAATCTTTTAGTCCCATGGTTCCCAATCTGGAGCCTATGCTCAATTGTAAAAAGCATATATATATATATATATATATAAAACTCTGATTTGACTTGACTTGACCAGGTTTATTTTAGTTTACTCAGTGCCATTTTATTATTATAACCTAAATTAATAACAACTATAACAGTGGGAAAAGGTGTTTTCAATTGGCTTCCATTATTTCAGGCTGTATGTGTACTTTTTAAACCTAATGAGAAGCTGATGAAGGATGTTGGTACCATTCCTGATGAGGGCCATTCAAATGGGCCATTCACCTGTTGCAGTTTCTCTAGCATTAGGATAAACATTCACTGAACAAACAAACAATAACTCAGTATGGGTTACCAATAAACCTATGTCTTACCTGGAATTACATTACATTAGTTGTGACTTTGTATTTGGGGGCGTAGCTAATGAAGTAACCAAATGTGTGGATGTCATCTTTAGAGACATTAGTGGACTTGCAGGAATGTCCATTATCTATTGCTAAATAAAAATATTTTCTCAAAAAACATTTAGCAAGTTAATAAATCAACATACTGCATATAATATCTACAGTACATGTTATGTAATCATAACCTACTCTTCTATGTGTTATGTATTTACGTTTTTATTATTACCGGTATTATATTTTTTAATAAATTCCTTTTCTATTTAAAATGCTCTATGGGTGAATCTGGGGAGGGCCCAGAAGCAACCCCCTTCCTGCACCAATGCAACAAAGCAAAACAAAGACTGACAGCTATAATATTGCACATGTGCAACTGGTCCAGTTTAATATAACTGATTAGGTCAAATGAACTAGAAGAAAAGGTGCAGTAGGTTTGGAGGAGTTAAGCATGCTTTATGCATGCCAGACAGAAACAGAAACCTAAATCCAAATGACATGCTAAACCAGGAAGATACACAATATAAACACAAGTTTGTGGGCAGCTCTTCTTAGTGAATTCTGCTATTTCAGCAACACTCACTTGTAACACGTTCGTAATATGAAGCAAATATTTCTGGATTTTCTATAGACAGACAGTGGCTGTAGAATGGGTCGTACTAATACCCCAGTGCCTCTTAATATGACACATTTATAATTTTCCGTATCCAACAATTAATCAACTTTCTGCTCTGCTGTCCTTAAAAAAAATCCACAGAGAATTGATTTGCCAACTCTGACTGAGAACTTGGCTGACTTACACAGAACCTTGAGCTCTACTCTAGAAAATGCACAGGAATGCCAAAAATGAGCCAGGGCTTATTGTCTAACATCAGAAACTGACCTCACAATCATGTTTTAAAATCTAGAAGAACAAGGCTGATGTAGCAACAAAGGTTGGGGGCAAAATAAATACTAATTACTAAGGTTTTGGATGTAGTTGTTTGTTGTCTTTTGTCTATATAGTGTATTTTCTTGCCATTCATCTCCGAAGTCCAGCTCTTTTATATGTACACCAAGGAAACAAATACAGTGGTGCTTGAAAGTTTGTGAACCCTTTACAAGTTTCTATATTTCTGCATAAATATGACCTAAAACATCAGATTTTCACAGTCCTAAAAGTAGATAAAGAGAATCCATTTAAACAAATGAGACAAAAATATTATACTTGGTAATTTATTTATTGAGGAAAATGATCCAATATTACATATTAATGAGTAGAAAAAGTATGTGAACCTTTGCTTTCAGCATCTGGTGTGACCCCTCTGAGCAGCAATAACTGCAACCAAACGTTTCCTGTAGCTGTTGATCAGTCCTGCACACCAGCATGGAGAAATTTTAGCCCATTCCTCTGTACAGAACAGCTTCAGCTCTGGGATGTTGGTTTGGTTTATTCACATTAACTGCTTGCTTCAGCTCCTTCCACAACATTTCGATTGGATCAAGGTCGGGACTTTGACTTGGCCATTCCAAAACATTAACTTTATTCTTCTGTAACCATTCTTTGGTAGAACGACTTGTGTGCTTAGGGTCATTGTCTTGCTGCATGACCCACCTTCTCTTGAGATTCAGTTCATGGACAGATGTCCTGACATTTTCCTTTAGAATTCTCTTATATAATTCAGAATTAATTGTTCCATCAATGATGCAAGCTGTCCTGGCCCAGATGCAGCAAAACAGGCCCAAACCATGATACTACCACCACCATGTCACAGATGGGATAAGGTCCTTATACTGGAATGCAGTGTTTTCCTTTTTCCAACCTTTTCTTTTAAACAAAAAAGGTCTATTTTGGTCTCATCCATCCACAAAACATTCTTCCAATAGCCTTCTGGCTTGTCCACGTGGTCTTTAGAAAACTGCAGATGAGCAGCAATGTTCTTTTTGGAGAGAAGTAGCTTTCTCCTTGCAACCCTGCCATGCACACCATTGTTGTTCAGTGTTCTTCTGAGGGCGGACTCATGAACATTAACATCAGCCAATGTGAGAGAGGCCTTCAGTTGCTTAGAAGTCACCCTGGGGTTCTTTGTGACCTCGCCAACTATTACATGCCTTGCTCTGGGAGTGATCTTTGTTGGTTTCCTCGATTTGTACACAGTCTGTGCAAATAGACACAAACTGTCACAAAATGAAAGCATATGAGCATTTTACTGCCACACATAACAGTCCAAACAGTGGTCTGCATGTGTAACATAGAATCCAGCAAATATTTTAACATAGTATGCGCAAAACTGTCCTTTTGTCAGCAGATAAAGGTTCTTACTCCCTTTCACCATCATGTCTTTCCGGTCTGTTCCCATTTTGTCTACAAAATGTCTGCTCCAACCCTTAGACTCTACCTCTCATCCTCTCTTCTCCTGTTCTTAGTCATTTCTTTTCCTCTGCTCTACTTTTTTCCATCCCCATCCCCTCTCTCCCTCCTTGCTGTCTGTTCACAGGCTTGCAGCAGTATTTATGAGTGCCTGTGCGTTTGTGTCGGGGGATGACTCATGAGGTTTCCAGACCTCAGCGCTAAAGTATTTTTTCTCAACAAATTAAACTTCTTGCATCAGCACATGCATATACATAAATGTATATATGATACACTTCTATTTTAATTCCAATACAACCTTCCCAGTGTCATATCAACTTGCATTATGCAGAGGGTTTTTACATCTAAGCCATACATAGTTTCATGGACGGTCTGCATGCATGTGTGGGTGGAGGGATAGGGATGACAAGGGATATGGTTTTATGACTGCAGACTTTCTGGTATTTTATTTTTACAATCATATCATTTTCTGTTAAAATGATTATATTCAACTGGCAACCAAGTGAGCAATACTCTTACTAATCAACTACTTTACAATCTAAAGCAAAATAGCAAAACAAAAGACAAAAAGCAAAAATGAAACACAGCAGAAAACTAAAGGGAAAAGAGAAAGACAGAGCATGGAAAACAGCAAGGGAAAGAGAACAGCACATTAAACATAGCCTTAAAAGAGCTTTGCACAGATGTTTTCCTTAGCAGAGGTTTTGAAATTAAATGTCTGCCAAGGAGACTGGAAATTATGTCTAGTACTCTAGGTTGAGGAGAAAGAAAGAGAGAGAATGTGTGTGTGTGTGTGTGTGTGTGTGTGTGTGTGTGTGTGTGGTCAGGTTTGTATATCATATTTAATTTTTTTAACCGTATGGGGACATTATGCTGGTTCCCCAAGGAAAGCCACTTTTTTTTCAAAAGCTTTCTTTTGAAGAAATCAAAAGAGCCAAAAGATTTCCCTTATTTTGCTGATGTTAAGGTTATTAAGGTATTAGGAGTTACAGTAATACTATGTAGGTGGAATTCCTCACAATGATAGAAAGACAGTTCTGTGTGTATGTGTGTCTGTGTAGGGGTGTGTGTGTGGGGGGTGCCTGTGTGTTTTCTGACAAAAGTGGCACACCTTTAACAGTAAAAAGAAGCCCCTGTCACTAGTAACTACCTTTAAATATAATAACATTGCCACCTTAGATAATGACTACCCCAGCCCGTTGATTTTGCTATAATGGAATGAGAAAATGGTTGGTTACACTGCAAAAAAAACCCAAGTATAAATATTTACTCAGCAATTTGCACCTGCTATTTTGAGTAAATTAGTCTCTGTTCAATTAAATTGCAATATACTCAAATATACCAATGAATACCATTAACATATATCAGGTAAAATCTACCCATTATTTCTTCTATTACTTCTCAATACATTTTACCTTTGCACTAATTGCATATTTCTACTAAAAATACTTGCAGTATTATACTTGTAGGAGTACAACCAATTACCACACACCAATCTTACAGCCAAGTAAATCGATTGCTTATCATCAAGTGTATTTTAAAGAATATACATTAAAATCTGTTCATATCAGTTATTTTTTTCTCTCACATATTGTCCTGTCATTTTTATTGATTGACATTCCCAAATTTGTTAAAAACAGAACTTTTTATTTATATAATGGTTATGTGCTGAGATCACAGTGTAATTTTTATGGTTACAGTACATTTTAGCCTAATAACATTACTACACCCAAGAAACCTACACCTGGTCTGCTATCTTGGCTCTAGTATTAAAACAATCAACAAAACAATATGATGAAAGCAGAACTTAGTAAGTACTGTTTGTTTGTTTATTTAACATCACTATCAGCATCAGTGACCATTTTTGCGACACACACAAGGTTACATCAAAACTAGTCAGATAAATATACACTCAAGTCAATGCCAATTTATGTAATCAGTTAACCTATCATGCATGTCTTTGGACTGTCAGAGGAAACCACACAGAAAGGCCCCAGATCTCTCCACCCTGGGACTGAACCCAGGACTTTCTTATTGTGAGGTGGCAGTGGTACCCACAGAGCCACTGTGCCACACAGTAAGTATTGTACAATTACTACAACAACTGTCAACTTCAATGACAACAACACAGCGAGAACATGCAAACTCCACACAGGCAGCATTTGGGCCAGGAGTCAATCCTGGGTCTCTGGAATTAAAACACCATTGCACATGCAGGTTTCATTGATTTTTATTAGAAATGCTCTCCGTCCACATAAAAAAAATCAAATTAAAGAAATTCCTTAACTAAAGGTATGTGAATTTCCCACATATCCTTCAAATAAGTCTAAGCTTTGGTTGGTATTTGTTCTTTGATGTTCAGTTGAGTGACAACAAAAATACAAGACAAGTGTTTTTATAAAATTGTCAAAACCTGCCAACTTAGATTTAAGCCAGCAAGTTTTTTGACTTTTTAAAGCAGTTTTATCCCATCAAGATCCTAAAAAGGTTTTTGGTACATCTCAACCCAGTACCTTAGTTTTGCTCAACAGCATGTTTATATTGTTATTGGTGAGGCTAAAAGTAGCCAAAAGAAGGGCATGGGGATAGCACATTATTGACCTTCCTCTACAATTGTGAATGACCCTGGACAGCATGAAGCACAAATCACCATGTGCACAGCCATTATCCCCAAGTTGTCCTGCATAACCATGCTGACCTTGGTCCCTACAACACTGACCTTCTCATCACATTCCTGGACACTCATGGCATCCTTATTCCAGCCAAGCAGAGGGGTGAGCCAGAGCAGCCCAGATATGTTGTCATCCAGGACAAACTGAGTGTTTACGGCATGGCAATGATCACCATACCCTCTTCATATAGGTGGGCTTTTCTTGGATCTATCCTGGATTCTCTTTAGCCAGGGAGAACATGCTTGTAATGAAGATGAGATGATGTGGCAAGAATGATGTGGCAGAATGCAGTCTATTTTACTTTTTCTTACATTTTGCATGTTTTATCTTTCTGTGTTTACAGTATTGAAGGTTGCCGCTTCTATCACTTATCTACTAAATGTATTTCCTGGTTACATACAAAACACAAGTATTCTAAAATATTGCAGTTTGGAACTAAATTAAATGTTTCATACTGTATGCATACTGTTACATTCATACTTTGTGTGTTTATATACTGGCTAGTGTAACAATGAAAATGTGAAAGGCATAACCCTATTGATAAGACAAAATAGTGTTTCAATGTGAGCACATCAGTACAATGTTGGCTGGTATTAAGATCTAATCATATAATGTTGTGGCATTTTGGAAACAGATAAAGCAGTTACTAATGCAGAGCTTTGTTACATTTTGGATTTTGTCTTTGTGCTTTTTCTGAATTTCAGAGATTCAGAAAATGTTTAAAGATGGATAAAAACTATAACCTATTTTCACTTTACCTAGTATCATATTTGACAGTGAAGTATATCCATAATTAGTAAGCGAATTCACTGACTAAATAATTTTCTGTAAATGTTTTATGCAAATAATGTGTATTAAATCTACGAGTCACCAAAATCATTGTTATAGTGTACACGTGCAACATCTGATAATTTTACATTAAATTAGGATATGCACAAGATTGAATGAGACTTTACTTAAGCCTAATGGACAGTAATGTGTCGATACAACATGGAATGATGGAAGTTGTATTAACAGGAAATACATTTATACACTGCAATTTAAAATTGGAAAAGCATACATCTTGGGTCAAACATTTTCACTAAATACGAAGCAGTGAAGCAGTGAAGGATCATTTTAAATTCACGCTACGACTAGACTATATGACAATAGAATCCTATGCCCTAACACTTAATATTAGACTGAAACTGATCATTTTAGCCTGATTTTGCAGGCGAGATTAACATTAAATGTCTCTCTAAAAGACCGTCAAATGCTGGGGTAATTTAAAGGAATTGGTTTTGATGAATTAAACAAAACGTCTGAGTTAGTGGCCATTCTTCCTTGTTCTTTTTGCTAAGACAGGAAACACGCCCCCCCAGCCCAAACATGAACATTATCAGAAGTCTGGGAAGAATTCAGTCATATTTTCCATTCTCTGTCTCTCTAAACCTTAGAATGCTGGGGTAAGGGGAGGGGACTGGGGCTTGGAGGCAGAGCAAGGGTGCGTAAGGGGCTGGACTGTAGAGACATTTACATGAGAGAAACAAAAGAAAATTACAAAAGAGTCACAATTTAAACCAAATGAAGCAATGTATGCAATATTTAAAAAATTTATTAGAACTTGAGCCTTTGCCAAAACATTATTAGTTGTTTGGCTAGGATTACAAGTATTTTTTTTTCCAAGAGAACTCATGTACTTGGGGGTTATATAGAGGCACAGAGTAGGAATTTGGTTATATATGCCTGTAAAATTTAATTTAGTCACACTTTAAAAGTTCTGGTTTAGTATCTGGCCTCTAGTTGGCAGTGGCAATTTAAATGCGGGTAATTATATAGGTTTGGATGACTTAGGGGCAAACACTTTTTGCCAACTGTGGTTTGGGTGCTAATACTTTTTTACACATGTAGGTTTGGAGGCCAATACGTTTAGACGATTTCTCGTTCATTTCTCACTTCTTTGACTTCTATCTATATAAAATATACCTCTGTGGTATCTCGGTTCTCAGCCACCTTGGAAATGCATTCTTGATGCATTTTGGCTAGAAAAATTTGTCTCAGTTCTCGTCATTTGCTCACTACTCGGCACAGTCTCCGCAAGGCTAATTTCAGCTCGATATATGATTTATGATTACAATTCAGTACACAGTGATTCAGTTATTTAGAAATCACAATATCCCTTGATCAGAGAACATTTCTGCTGTGTTTATTGTGTCTACAGTAAATAATAATATAAATAAGTCTCAATAGCAGCTATGCTAGTGCCCTGAGTTCACCAATAGAGTAAGTGTTTTTCTTTCACTTTCAATCCATTACTCACTAAATTACATTACAATTAAAATTACATTAACATTTATTAAAACAATCTTTGTGTTAATGATTTTGTTAATGTAAGTGTTAATGTGTAATAGGCTCCACTATGATACAGTATAAACTATATTAAACTCATTGGTTCATGATACATTTAAATGCTGGATTTCTTGGAACATCTCTCCATCATAAATCAGGGAGCACCTGTACAATACAGCTCCATTAATGCATATAATATTTTATACAGTGTGGATTTTCTAGTAGTCTGAAACTGATTAATTCAATTTACATTATTCCTTATGGGAAAAATTTACTAAATACTCATTGTTTTCGGTTCTTGACAAGCCTTCTGTAATGAATTAACAACGAACTAATAAAGTAATAAAGTAATGAATATCATAATATAGAAAATATGAGTGAGTCTAGTGGCATTACTTAGTCCAGTAAACAGATTCATTACAGGTTCTTGCATCTTCCGGCAGGTAGTAGTTTTGGTGGCATGGCATTCAGTCAGGAGGAGGGAAGGGGGAGTTAGGGTTCTCTGATGTGGTCTGGGTAGAGCTATGATGCCTGGAACTGGTGCCGGAAGAGCAGCTTCGTGTGTCTAGTTTAGATGGGTGGATCAACTTCTCTAAAGCATAAATCACTTACTAACAATAAATATTTGAATGTAAGATATACATCTAACATATACATTTCACAGGGAATTAAAATTAAATAGTTGCACATTTAAACCATTAATAGTGACTATACACTTACTATTGTTAAGTGCACTTTTTGACACGTTTCACTAGCTACTGTACTTCTAGTAATTTACCATAACATTGACAATCAGTATTTTTTAGGGAGTTAACCAAAAATAAAGGCACTATACTCTACACCAACCTCTATGATTGATGCTGAGACAGTAAAATAGTATAGTTTAGGAAATTGATGGGTCTGGAGGAGAAAGTTGGACAATGGCTCTCTCTAAAGACAGAGGGAGCATAAGCCATGTCATTAAGACTTCAAGGTGCAAGGCAGTCAAACATTCAGAAGACCGACTTTCACCCTATAATTGAGTCCTCCTACACAAGTCCTGATGGGTGGAGTTAGCTCTCAGGTTCAGGATAGTGGAGTTTGAAAGTCAGAGTTTAAGGATCTCACAGAGTGGATGGAAAGACAACTTTCTCTCATAGCATCTTGATGGCATCATCAAGTGCTAACTCATAGAAAGTTTTTAGTCAGCAGTTCCACTAAGATAAGGTTCTCTCAGCACAGACACAGTCTTTCTGGTTAATAGTATTATGCAGAATCTAACTGAATCCTGAACAGAACATCCTCTTCAGATCACAGTTCGAGCCATGTTTTATGCTCTACATCAGAACACTCCTTGACAAACTGCTTGCTATCTCCTGGATTGCCACTGAGTGAAATATTTGTGAGGATTTCGTGTAATGTGATATTCCCCACGTAACCACAACCCTTATCATCTCTTAGCTTGTCTGACTGAATGATTCAGGTCACCTCTTGAAAAGTGGAAGGTTGGGTGGAGTGGGGGCACTGAGAGAGTAAACGGAAAAAAGATAGGAGCAGAACAGGATTCAGAGAGTCAATGTGGACAAATACAGTCAAATCTAGTCTAGTATAGCACATTTAGACTCTAAGCACTCAGACTAAATACTGCCAATGCTTCAAAGGGGAAGCTAATCTACATCTGCAACACCACGGCTGCAAGAGCAGATTATAAAATAGATGAAGATAGAGCAAGATGCGAGAATGCCTTCTTCAGAAAAACATAGTTGGAGCACTATCAGGAAAGATTTAACCAGACATTGTCATGTGTCATATTTCAAAATATGAGAAACTATACTGCATGGAAACACCTACATTTAAACACAACATGGTTTACAAGTAATAAACAGTACAAATTAATGAGAATTGAAATAGCAGAAATAACTGGATAATTATTTGGAGGAAGCAATGAGAATGAAAAAGAAATGCATAACAGAACATAAGAGAGTGCTTGAGGATTTAGTGTGAATTTCTCTAGTGCAAGCCTAGGTTTCTCTTACATCTCTGCAAGTAGGAACACGCAAGGACTGCCAGATGCTCAAAAACTCTGCTTCAGGGACCAAGGAATCTTCACAGCCATAGACTTACTTCACTCTGCTTAATAAGAGCTAGCAGCAGCAGGAAAATGAAATGTACTGGATTTCCCTCACTAAAGTCTATCAAGACCAGATAGTAGGGCTTTATTAACAAATGCATTACATCACTTTTGATTAATTGACATAATCAGATGCAATGTAACAACATCCAGCACATAGTGTCTAACTATGGATTCAGCAAAACAAGTAATTTGTTTAGTGGTTCCAAAACCTTTGTATAAGACCTATATAAGTTTGTAATGCATATGTTCATCAGTAAGATACTAGTAACAAATGTAAGTGCCAACAAATGTCATGTAATATAAGACACCTGTACACATCTTAAAACACTGGCAAATATAAATCCTACATGTTTTGGGCTTGTGAATTGTTCATTAAAGTTTGCAGAAATGGTTTATATTTAGTTTGTTCCCTGCAGAAGTTGTATTTACTTAAAATAAAAATCCATGTCATTTGACTAGCATTGTCCATTTTTTGCCTGAGATTGTACTGCATGTGACAGCATTTTGTTACCATGTCATTAGTATTATTGTGTAAGTTCTACTCAAGCACTTCTGAATAATTCTGTGATGAGCTTATCATAAATTCAGAATCATAAATCAAAAATTCATTGTTCTACTCAATACACTCAAGGTCTTTCGGACAATACATGTCTATATTCACTGTCAACATAAACGTAGTCTTCATAGTAATGAATATTACTAACTCATATAATGTTATAACAGAGTCTTGTAACAGAGCTAGGACAAATGGGTTTGTTCCACATGCAGTCAATTCAAAAGAAGAGCAAACAATTTCTTTTGGTAAACTGAAATGTTCTGTAATTTATGCAATTTAAAGTTAAGTTAATTAATTAACTGCTCAGCTGTTATTCTGGTACATAGTAGACACACCAGCAGCAGACAGCCAATCAGGCACATCCATTAGGTTGATTCCTGCCTAGTTTAACAAGAATGCTAACATCTTAGTGCTTCAGGCCAGAACAATCACTGCTGTTATCAGGAATGAGCATTGCCTGGAGAATCCAAATGAGTTCTCTTCAAAATTTGTTTGAGTAAACCAAATATGTGAACAGGAACTTTATTTGGACCTGAAATGGTAATTTCTGTGTGTACAGTAATCAGCCCATGAATATATTTGAAAGTGAAAATTTTAAGGGAAAGAATTCTTGGCCCATTTTACCTTAGCATATACAGTGCTATGGTAAAATTGGTTCTTGTCGTAAATTCATTCCAGAAGGCTTGTCGAGAACCGAACACGACGAGTACTGAGCAAATATTTCCCATAAGGAATAACGTAAATTGAATGAATCCGTTCCAGACCCCAAGAAAATCCACACTATGTTCCGACAAATCCATCGTAAGTTAAATGTATTATGAACCAATGAGTTTAATGTAGTCTATAATCATAGCGGAGCCAACCTTATTGTTTAAAACACATACAGTGGGGCAAAAGTATTTAGTCAGCCACTGAATGTGCAAGTTCCTCTCCTTAGAAAGATGAGAGGGGTCTGTAATTTTCAGCATAGGTACACTTCATCTATGAGAGACAAAATGAGAAAAAAAAATCCAGGAAATCATATTGTAGGATTTTTAAAGAATTTAATTGTAAATCATGGTGGAAAATAAGTATTTGGTCACCCACAAACAAGCATGATTCTGGCTCTCACAGACCTGTAACTTCTTATTTAAGAAGCTCTTCTGTCCTCCACTCGTTACCTGTATTAATGGCACCTGTTTGACTTCCTTATCTGTATAAAAGACGCCTGTCCACAGCCTCAAACAGTCAGACTCCAAAGTCAACCATGGCCAAGACCAAAGAGCTGTCGAAGGACACCAGGAAGAAAATTGTAGACCTGCACCAGGCTGGGAAGAGTGAATCTACAATAGGCAAGCAGGTTGGTGTGAATAAATCAGCTGTGGGAACAATTGTAAGAAAATGTAAGACATACAAGACCATTGATAAACTCCCTCGATCTGGGGCTCCACGCAAGATCTCATCCCGTGGGGTCAAAATGATCATGAGAACGGTGAGCAAAAATCCCAGAACTACATGGAGGGACCTGATGAATGACCTGCAGAGAGCTGAGACCAAAGTAACATGGCTACCATCAGTAACACACTATGCCAAGACAGACTCAAATCCTGCAGTGCCAGGCGTGTCCCCCTGTTTAAGCCAGTACATGTCCAGGCCCATCTGAAGTTTGCCAGAGAGCATATGGATTATCCAGAAGAGGATTGGGAGAATATAATTTGATCAGATGTAACCAAAATAGAACTGTTTGGTAAAAACTCAACTCGTCGTGTTTGGAGGAAGAACAATGCTGAGTTGCATCCCAAGAACACTATACCTACTGTGAAGCATGAGGGTGGAAACATCATGCTTTGGGCTGTTTTTCTGCAAAGGGGACAGGACGACTGATCCGTGTTAAGGGAAGAATGAACTGTGTAGGTATCGTGAGATTTTAAGCCAAAACCTCCTTCCATCAGTGAGAGCATTGAAGATGGAACGTGGCTGGGTCTTTCAGCATGACAATGATCCCAAACACACTGCTTGGGAAACGAAGGAGTAGCTCCGTAAAAATAATTTCATGTTGCGGTTTGGTTATTTTCCCACGCTCCCTTACCGTGTTGTTTATGTTCTCCAAGTGCGACGTGTATGTGTTTGTGCTTGCTTTCGCATTGGCTCCTGTCCTTCTTGTCTTCGCCCTGCTTACACCTGCTCGTCATTTCATCTCATCATCTGTTCCTGATAAATACCGCCGATTGAGCTCCCAGAACTCACCAGAATCTCTCCGTTTCTTGTCCGGTACTGGCTCGTCATTCCCACTAGCAGTTAGCATTTAGCCTAGCTTAGTTTCATTTTTACTCTGCGCTTAGCTTATAGCTCCGCTATGATTACAATTCTTTTCAGCTCTCATTATTCCTCCACCTGTCATACAAGCTAGAAGTTTTTCTGCCAGCTCCCACATTGTTATTTATTTTCTCCCTTGGAGATATTGACTGCCAACTACTCCTGCTGTGGAGGATCCCCCTTGACTGGGTCCTCCATGCCCCGACCAGGCCGATGAACTCGAACCCATGCAACAGGGGCAAGCCTGCCTGACCACAACCGAGCGATCAAAGCACAGGAATGAGGGACTCTGCCTCTACTGTGGCCAGTCGGGCTTTTGGCAAGGATTACCCACCGCACGCAGCCCATTCCCCTCGTTTTGTCTGGGAACAACTGTGAGGCTATCTTCTTTGCCGTCATCAGGTCGCCCCAGACAACCCTGGTCCTCGGCCTCCCATGGCTCATCCTCCACAGCCCGGTCATCAACTGGAAGGATGGCAAGGTGACTGGCTGGAGCAATCGCTGCCATTAGAACTGTCTCCTCTCAGCTCCTCTGGCCTCCAAGGTTTCCCCACACGCTTCTCAGCCTGAGGATTCCACTGACCTCTCCCGAGTGCCCAGGAAGTACCACGACCTCTGGAGGGTCCAGGCCAAGTCGCTACCACCACACAGGCCGTATGATTGCGCCATCGACTTAATCCCAGGGGACCCCCTCCCCTCTGGTCACCTGTATCAACTCTCCCGTGAGGAGGCCATGGAGGCCTATATTGCTGAGTCCCTTGATGCCGGCCTCATTCGACCCTCCTCATCACCTCTGGGGGCCGGCTTCTTCTTCATCACCAAAAAGGATGGCTCCCTCCGGCCATGCATTGACTACCGGGGGCTCAACGGCATCACTAAGTGGAACGGCTATTCCCTCCCATTACTCAATTCTGCGTTTGACCTCCTCCAGGGAGCGGCTATGTTCTAAAAGCGGGACCTCCTCGCCCAACCTCCGGACCACCGAAACCTTGAGTACTTCCAAACGGACTTTGCTGCCGTGGTCTCACATTGACGCAGATTTCATTACCAGGCTCCCCACGTCCGACGGGAATTCCGTTATCCTCACCGTCATGGACCGATTCTCGAAGGCGGTCCGGCTCATCACCCTGCCGAAACTCCTGACAGCCTCGGAGATGGCGAAAGTGCTCTTCGACCAAGTGTTCAAGGTCCACGGCATTCCGGTGGATTAGCCCCAATTTGTGTCCCAGGTGTGGAGGGCCTTCTCCAAGGCCCTGGGGGCCAAGGGGAGTCTGAGTTCCACCCAGAATCCAACGGGCAAGCCGAGAGGGCTAATCAAGAAATTGAGGCTACTCTGCACTGCCTCACGGCCAAGAACCCCACGAAATGGAGCACACAGCTTGCCTGGGTGGAATACGCCCACAACACATTGGTCAACTCTGCCACGGGCCTTTTTCCATTTGAGGCATCCTTGGGCTACTCCCCGCCGCTCTTCCCGAACCAGGAATCTGACGTAGCGGTGCCCTCAGTCGCCCGCCACCTGCGTCGCTGCCATAGAACCTGGAAGATCACCACGGCAGCCCTCCTCAAGGCCCGCGGCACTGCCGAATGCTCTGCCAACTGCCGCTGCAGACCTGGTCTGCCTCTGGCCAACATGTCTGGCTCTCGGCACGCAACATACCACTGCGCGTTGAGTCCAGGAAACTCACACCTAATTTCATCGGCCCGTTTACCGTTGAAAAGGTAATTAACCCGTCCTCAGTTTGCCTTTTGTTGCCTAAATCCATGCATATTCACCCCACTTTTCATATTTCGCAGATTAAACCAGTCTCTTCCTCTGGCCTTCCTCTTCCTCGGGTCTGGAACTAGCTCGTTATTCCCACTAGCGGTTAGCATTTAGCCTAGCTTAGCTTTGTTGTTACTCTGTGAATTTCAAGGTCCTGGAGTGGCCTAGCCAGTCTCCAGACCTCAACCCCATTGAACATTTGTGTAGGGTGTTGAAAGTCTGTGTTGCCCAGCGACAGCCCCAAAACATCACTGCCCAATCCTACAATGTGATCTCCTGGATTTTTTTCTCATTTTGTCTCTCATAGTTGAAATGTATCTATGACGAAAATTACAGACCTCTAACATCTTTCTAAGTAGGAGAACTTGGACAATCAGTAGCTGACAATACTTTTTTGCCCCACTATATACATTAACCTGCTGTTGGCAAAAATCGTAAACACAAAGTTTATTTTTCAATTTTGCTTCAGCCATTTTGCCAACAGCTCCTTAAAAGGTGCAGATCTGCTACTTTAAACAGCATCATCTTAGACTAGGATGTTGTTTTGCCTGTCTCGTGTACAGTGGTGGTTAGAAGTTTCTATATTTCTGCATACATATGACCTAAAACATCATCAGATTTTCACACAAGTCCATAAAGTAGATAAATTGAACCCAGTTAAACAAATGACACAAAAATATTATACTTGGTCATTTATTTATTGAGGAAAATGATCCAATATTAGACATTAGTGAGTGGCAAAAGTATTAGCAGTTAATTTGAAGGTGAAATTAGAGTCAGGTGTTTTCAATCAATGGGATGACAATCAGGTGTGAATGGGCACCCTGTTTATTTAAAGAACACGGATCTATCAAACTCTGCTCTTCACAACACGTTTGTGGAGGTGTATCATCGAATTAACAAAGGAGATTTCTGAGGACCTCAGAAAAAGAGTTGCTGATGCTCATCAGGCTGGAAAAGGTTACAAAACCATCTCTAAAGAGTTTGGACTCCACCAGTCCACCAGATTGTGTAAAAACTGAGGAAAATCGAGACCATTGTTACCCTCCTCAGGAGTGGTTGACCAAGTCAAGTCAAATCAAGTCAGATTTATTTATATAGCGCTTTTTACAATGGAACATTGTCTAAAAGTAACTTTACAATTTTAGATTATCTTCTAATATCTACAGCCAATCCCAAGTTGAGCAAGCCTAGGGTGACATTAGCAAGGAAAAACTCAAAAAGGGACCCAACCTCCATGGGTGGCGTAGATGATAAATGTAAGAATGAAACTAATTTATCTAAACAAATAAGTCTTATAGTGATAGTTCAAATAAAATAATGTAAAATATGCATATCGGCATTACGCAGTCCGATACAGAGTCACTCTAGGATCTTGAATCTAAGCCGGAAAGTCCTTGGTAGCACTTCATCCCCAGCCAACTGGAGGAGGGAGAAAGTTACTGCCCTCTGCTGTGGCCCAGGTATGGTGGGGCTGGAACTGATGACAGAAACAACTTGAGTGGAGTTAAAGCGGATGGACATCATGAACATCATGTGTAGGTTTGGACCTGGTACCAGAACACAGCTCAGAGAGAAAGCAGAAATTGTAGCTAGTTATTGATTAAGAGCAAGTAGTCTATTAACAATCACTGATGTAGCATGAGGCTCTGGCAGCATTAGCTATAGCAGCATAGCTAGAAAGAGGAGAACCAGAAGGTAACACACCGAAGAGGGATCACATGAGACATCAGCAACCCCACGGGAGGCAGAAGACAGCAACCCAACGTTCCAGATCACCACAAAGCTCTTTGACTATGAACCCCCAGCTCTTCCCTTAGTGTAAAGCAAGGATGCACAAGTCAAGATCAAAAGGACCAAAGCCCAGCCCTGCCAGACCGCCCACCAGACACTCCCGGCCAAAGGACAAGTCATGACAAGGCAGGCAGGCCAGACATGACTCCAGACTCCGGCCCCAGTAACCCGAGCCATGCATCCCAGTCTAAGTCTAACCAAAAGCCTGTGTAATAAATAAGTCTTTAGCCTAGACTTAAAAATTTGGAGTGGGTCTGAATCTCGAACTAAAGTCGGAAGATTATTCCATAGTTCGGGGGCCATGTATGAGAAAGCCTTTCTCCCTGCTGTGACTTCTAGGAGCTAAAAGAAGTCCTGCACCTTGCGAATGAAGTAGACAAGCTGGATTGTAAGACTCGAAAAGTTCACTCAAATAATGTGGGGCCAGGCCATGTAAAGCTTTATATGTTATAAAAAGTATTTTGTAAGCAATACGGAATTTAACTGGTAACCAGTGTAGTGATGATTGAACAGGACTGATATGATCAAATTTTCTAGTTTGACAAAGATCACTCCAAGAGCAAGGCATGTAAGAGTTGGCAAGGTCACAAAGGATCCCAGGGTAACTTCTAAGCAATTAAAGGCCTTTCTCACATTGGCTAATGTTAATGTTCATGAGCCCACCATCAGAAGAACACTGAAAAACAATGGTGTGCATGGCAGGGTTGCAAGGAGAAAGCCACTGCTCTCCAAAAAGAACATTGCTAGTCGTCTGCAGTTTGCTAAAGATCACGTGGACAAGCCAGAAGGCTATTGGAAGAATGTTTTGTGGATGGATGAGACCAAAATAGAACTTTTAAAATAGAAAGAAAAGCGTTATGTTTGGAGAAAAGAAAACACTGCATTCCAGCATAAGAACCTTATCCCATCTGTGAAATATGGTGGTGGTAGTATCATGGTTTGGACCTGTTTTGCTGCATCTGGGCCAGGACAGCTTGCCATCATTGATGGAACAATGAATTCTGAATTGTACCAGAGAATTCTAAAGGAAAATGTCAGGACATCTGTCCATGAACTGAATCTCAAGAGAAGGTGCGTCATGCAGCAAGACAATGACCCTAAGCACACAAGTCGTTCTAACAAAGAATGGTTTACAGAAGCTAAAGTTAATGTTTTGGAATGGCCAAGTCAAAGTCCTGACCTTAATCCAATCAAAATGTTGTGGAGGATCCTGAAGCGAGCAGCTAATGTGAGGAAACTCACCAACATCCCAGAGTTGAAGCTGTTCTGTACAGAGGAATGGGCTAGTCAGTGTGCAGGACTGATCAACAGTTACAGGAAATGTTTCGTTGCAGTTATTGCTGCACGGCGAGGAGTTGTACGATGTTTTAGGTCATATTTTTGCAGAAGAATATAAAAACTTCTAAAGGGGTTTACAAACTCCAAGCAACCACTGTAAATCACAGATTTGTTGACAGTGGAGTATGTCGGTCACTGATGCTCTTTCAGGTATTTCACTTAGCGACCAACCGACTTACACCTCCAAAGAACTGCTCTGATTATAAACTCTCACGGTTTTAGATCAATTAAAGAATTATTTCATGACGACAAATCACAGGCACACACAGAACTGAAAAGTAGGATAATTACATAAGCACAGAACATTTGTTTTTAATGTAATTATTGTATTTTGTAGTAATTACACAGATGCTGTTACTATTAATAGCTTTTTAATTATATATGAACATAGTTTAATCGTCATTCAAAAGCTTCACATTATTCACTCACACCCACACACAAAGCAAATTTCAAAATTCAAACTTCTTGTAATCCAATCTGTAACCAAACATAACTTAAATTAAAATAAATTAAAAATGCCTTTTTCAAGAGTGGTTTTTTTTTTCAGATGAATGTATTCACTGGTCCAGTTTGCTTGAACACAGCAGGATTCTAAAGTAATTTTCAACATATAATGGCATAGCTTAATCTGTATACAGAAATCTTTTCAAGAAAATAAAATAAGCTACTTGAATTTAATGGCATATCAGCTATGCCAGGGCCCTTTACACTCCTTGATTGTTCGGACACAAATGTATATCTAAAATGGGCTTCATTTATGTCTCTCTGTTATTTGTCTCTCATTTCAGCTTGCCTATTTCCACCAATACATAATGGCTTTTAACCCCTGATCTCAAGCAGCACACATTTAGATAGACAGCTGATGTCGTCTGCCTTTGGCTCTCACTTTTATTAGTGCAGCCACAGATAGACCTACTAAAGCCTCTGCATCAGTAGTAGGTGGTCATGCATGTACAGTTTGTGTACTACAGTAGTTATAGTCTATAAGTCAAGCGAGCATTGATGTTAGACGCATTGTAAGTGCACACTGAATCTTCTCACATGCATACATTGGGCTCTTGGTTTAACATGAAGTGAGAACTGAGCAGTTTTCTTCTATATCCAAGAATTTGAGTTTTAAATGATAAAGAGTCATGGATATTCTAAAGATTTAAGCAATAATTATGAGAGGATACATTGAACCTGCCATTTTTAAATCATGAAATGTATAAATAGGGCTAAATAAAATGGTGAAATTTAAACAAAAGAGATATATTACAATTACATTACATAAAGTATATATTATGATAGCTTGTTCTGTGTCTCAGAGGCTACTAGGTGCAAATTGAGCCTGGAAGATATTCTCAACCAACCCCACCCCCATGACACTGAACAAGATAAGCTGGGTCAACTGGGAAATTTTACATTTTTCATGTTGGAGCACAGCATGACCACACAGCTCCAGAGACCCAGGTTTGTTTCAATTCTACCCCATCCATCCTATTTGTAGTGTGGCATGATCCTCCAAGCACTCCAGTTTCCTTCCACAGCCTAAAGACATGCCAGTTGATTGACTGGCTACTCTAAATTTGTATGAGAGAGTGTGAATGAGTGTGTGATGCCCTGCAATAGACCTATCTTTTGCCCAGTATTGCTGGGATCTTGACCTACCAGGACCTTCACTAAGATAAAATGATTTCTGAATGATGAATGATTGAAAATCAACATCCATATTATATTATTTGGATAAATGACACTCCCATCCCCATGTGATGTGTGAAAGTTCATATCTCTGCATATCTGTGCTGCAACTTCAGGGACACGGACTCTTCAACGTAGCAAGTTCTCTTTCACTTTGTGAACTGTTCCAACATGCTTCCACCCTAACCACCAGTCTGCAATCTCCCAGACACAAACCACGCAGCCTCACATTACTGTGGCTCCTGTCGGACAAAAACACACAAAATTGCAACTTCTATTTAGATGCATTCGAGGTTCTACTGTATGGCCACATTTTCATTTCTTTCCGTGATACAAAACCCTGACTGCCAGGTACATTTTGTATGATTCTAATATCTGTTTTTCAAACAATCAACATATATGATCTAAAAAAACAGTAATGAGCATGTGCTTTAGGATCAGTTGTACTGGAAGCTACATAACAATGGGACTGTTGTAGACTAGCAGTTAAAGTACTGGACTATGGACCAGAAGGTCCAGGGTTCAAATCCTACCCCTCCAAGATGTCCACCTACCAGCATCCTGTAGGCAGCATCCTGTGAGCACTGATGAAGGTTTAGAGGATGACTAACACAAATTGTGCAGCAACAGATTAATACAAGGTGGAACAATAAGGTAGCTGTGTCTAATAGAGTGCATGGTGAGTCAACACAGTGTTTAAATACTCCACCAGTACTGCTGTGTCTGATCCATTTGTACTAGCAAAACACACATTAACACACTACATCAGTGTCACTACAGTGCTGAGAATGATCCACCACCCAAATAGTACCTGCTCTGTGCTGGTCCTGTGGTGGTCCTAACCATTAGAGAACAAAGTGAAAGGGACAAACAAAGTATGTAGACAAATCAAATCTGCAGTGTAGTTAGCACTTTTATGAATGAATATCGAAATATTCCTCCTTGTGGTCTTAGTTGCTTTGTTAATAAAAATTGAAAAATGAATTAAAATAAGCAATGTATGGCTTCCTTCAATCCCAAACATTTTTTTGCTGTGTAGAGAGTTTTATGGTGGTTTAAGTTGATTATGTATAATCACATCTGTTGTGTAAATAGATGACTTTGTTATATGATTTTAAGACTTTAAAAATAACTTGGTGCTCAAGTGGCATGACAGCACTTTTGATTGAAAAGTGATCACATCTAAGGTAGGGGAGGCTGGATAGGGGAGCATCCTGGAGGACTGGTGCTCTATTAAGGCTACGCATTTGCCTGCATCCCATGAATTCTGGTAGTCTTGATGTGTTTGTATTCAATTATATCCCTCTCTTTTCTCTTCAGCTCTAATATGATTTGTCACTTTCTATACCTACATTTAGCTTGCAAACAGCCAAGTTTTTTTATGGCAGTGATAGGTGGAAAACTAACCTAGAACTAGATTACAAACTCATTAGATGACTCTAAGTAACTTTGAAAGTAGCACTAAAAAAGACAAACCTAAGACATGGTAATTTAGATTTAAAGTGCTCAAACCAGAAAAAATGGATAATTTTTGTTGCTGTCTCAGAGAGATTCTTTTTCTGCACTACTGCTGGATAAAAATTCTAATCATAACCCATAAGTAGGAGCAGGAGCATGGCAGAATAGCCCGTCTTTCCCATTCCTTTCTTGTTCATCAATTTGAAAAGGAGGCAAAACATCAGGTTTTAGTTTCAACACCAGGTTAAAGTAAGTAATGAGATGGATCGAATGAAATGAGTGAAACATATGGGGAATCTGGATACACTGTTAAGTGTTCTTAGACTTTGAAGGGAAGCCCACTTTGTGTGTTATTTTAAGGTACGGGTGCACAGAATGCAAAATTAAGTGTTTCTACTATGCCTAATATGTTTTAAAATAACAAACAATGAACTAGATTGAGCAGTTTAATAGAGGGTGCCAAAAACCCTTGAGTGTTTGGCTCTGGTAATGCGCTATGTACATCTTGCACTTGCTTAAAATAGCTGCCATGTCTTTTGTGGAGTCAGGTTATAGACTGTGTAAGGAGAGAAAAAACAACAGTTATTAAGATGTAATGTAAACATGATATAAATGTCGTGAACTGTGAAGACTTAAGCATATTTTTGTCTGCCATTGAATTTGACATTTTGAAGTTAAATAATAAAATTCTCATTCATTTTAGCTGCTGTCTGGTTGCTATATTCTGGGTTTGATTTTAAAAGTGTGAGGTCGGGTATTAAGACAACATTAACAAAATGACTTCTGAATGTACAGGGAGCCTTCAAAGCCTTTCTCTTAAGAAACTGCTTAAATACTTTGCAGCTATACGTTGAGAAATAATGTTCGATCATAGTTTTTGTCTTTAATAGAATACAGTTGTTCTCATATGAACAGCAAGTAGCATGACTGTCAGTGTCTAATCAAAGACAGTCCTGAAGCAACCATAATATTCAAGATTGGGCTCTGAACTTGCAACGTGTCCACGATGCAACGCGTGCTTTTAAATATTGCCAGATTTTTTTTAAGTTTCTCTTCCCCTCCCTCTCTCTCCTTCTCTCTCTCTCTCTCTCTGTCTCTCTCTCTCTCTCTCTCTCTCTCTCACTACAGCTCTATTGATCCCTAATATATTGAATACTGCATATTGTAGCTAACTGATCAAAACTGTGTTTTACTTTGGAAATGGTGAAGTTATTTTGTATGTTCAAATATATTTACTTAAACATCTATAATGATCTGAATGAATCCTAAATGACTACGGTGCTGACACGAAATGGTGATAATGGTTATAATGTAGTGCTCTGCAGTGACCCTATTAATTATGGTTGCACAGGTGGAAAAACGGGATTTTATATAAATAATTTTAATATATTATTAACAAAGAGCAAATGTGGAAGAAAGCTCTGCGAATACGTATTGTTAAGGAGGTACCCTCCACTTTAGCTTAATTTAATCAGACCTTACTTTTCAATGAAAACATCCATTAAGAGGTAAATGGCAGGTTCAGCTGCTCCCTTCACTCAAATAACAGTATATCAGAAAAAGATGGATTAAAAGATCATTCTTAAAAACAAGAGATTTGTGTAATGACATGCCATTTTTTAACACCACAGTTAACTATTGATTTGAAAATAATGCACTCCCACAACAACTTTCCTGATCAAAATACTATATTAGAAGTCACTGTAGTGAACATGTATCCTGACCCCCTTCCTCCAACTCGAATGCACACATATGAACATATGTAAAAACACAGAAAAAGCAACATATTACAGGTCCAGTGAAATACAATGGAACAGTGAAATATGGTTAAAATATTGCAAAGAATATCAGTTCCCTTAATGCCTCCGTCCAGATCTTGCTACAGTACGTACAAACATGGAAATGAACATCAGGCCATGTGTGCAGCCTTAATTCATTGTTGGAGCATTCCAGCTCATCATTTTAAAAAAACGCTCAAATCGTCCACGTTGTACTGTAGATGGATTCTCGACATGGTTTTATTCCTTCTTGGCGAAGGAGGGGAGGGAGAGAGAGAGAGAGAGAGAGAGAGAGAGAGAGAGAGAGAGAATGAGAACATGCTAAAGATGTTGAGCGCCTCCCAAACACTCCTGGTGATATAAAAGAGCAATGATGTGTGTGTTTGGCCAGTAGGGAGTGTGTGCTGGGGTCTGGGTTTGGAGTTATAACCTCAACGTGTATGATTGGCGCCTGTAGGAACTAAAGAAACACTCTTCCCTCAAAGAGTCTACATGTCTAACATTTAGACATGTTCAGCTTTGTGGATGTTCGGTTAGGGCTTTTGCTCGCTGCCGCCGTGCTTGTGGTGAGAGGACAGGGCGAAGATGACAGTGAGTATCGCGTGCTTTTTATTCAAATATGCTTGAGAACAAGAATGCTTTTTTTTATTTTTTCCTCAACAAATTTCTGCTCTGTGCGTTTTTTTTAATGGACCATTGTTTAAATGTTGTTCAGCGCTTTGTATACGAGGCGCAAAGTGCGTGCTGAAGAGCGTCTGGGATGGAACTTGTGCAGCTGTTCTAATAACAAGCGCAAACTTTGAATTATTTCCCGTTTTGCCCTTGAACAGTAAATAAAAACGAAAAATCGCGTCTAACTTTGTTCATCAGCCCTGCAACAGAGATTTGCCTATCTAAAAGAGAAGTTAATCGACCGTGCAACAGATGTGCAGCATCTGGACTGCAACATCTGGACTCAATAATGAGATGAAAAAAAAATCAAATAAAACTTAAATAAAATAGGTAAACTTAAAACAAACGGCGAAAAGTAATCGTTATCATGTTCCTAAAAGCAGCTGATAGTCATTAGTGGAGTCTAATCTGGGCGTTGAGGTCGGGAATGATTTTCTGATCAAATGGCGACCTCATCTGGTAAATTTGTGTATTGCAAGCAGCTGTGTGTTTGTTTGTTTTTTTTTAGTGGGCGGAGCAGATTGTATAACTGACACGCCCATCTAAAATTCCGACTCCATTTAAAATATGGTATAGTAAACACATATTCAACTTATCATGGTATATTATTTTTTTACACAATAATTAAACTGCTATAACACAATAAATGATACCTGGCAATATAAGTAATTATTTAATTAATGTTTATTACTGGGAACTAGGAAATAAAAATGTAATGCTCAATTTCTGGCACATCATTTCAGTCGCACATATAATGTTAATGTATTGCGTGTACAGACATTGGTTGCAGTGACTGCATTGCTCATCCGTGTACATGTGATGAGTGTTGCAAATGTCATTTATTTAAATATGGAATTGAATTGAGTCCAGCCCAGATATACTGTATATATGTGTAGAATGACATATACAGAATCAGCTTAGAGTGATGATTGACAAAAATGCTTTAGTCCTGCAATGATCTTAATCATTATAACTGAACCTACTCCCATGCTCTCTAAAGATTTCATTTATTGAACTCGTCCTAACAAATAAGTTATACTACAAGTGCTACATGGATATGCTTTGGATCATTTTATTCTTGCATGACCTGTGTCTGTTTAATGAAGCAATAAGGAACCAAGATACGTTTTATAATTATTCCCTGGTGTTTTATTTTTAGGCTACGGTAGCTGCGCATTAGATGGTCAGTCATACAACGACAAGGATGTCTGGAAACCTGAGCCATGCCGGATTTGCGTGTGTGACAGCGGAACTGTCATGTGCGACGAGGTGATTTGTGAGGATACAACGGACTGCGCCAATCCAGAAATCCCTGAGGGAGAATGCTGCCCTGTCTGCCTCGGTATACTTGCCACATTACTGCTTATTTGCTTTGGGCTGTGCTAGTTTTATGTCGCCCTCTAGCTGGATTTTGTTTGAATGGTCTTGGACATTTTAAAAAAGCAGTCTCCTCTACTGGCAGGCCTGTTGAGAGATGCACAGTTTGGGATTCAGTGTTGTGGATGTACAATGTATGCCGTACACCTAGCCTCACTCATTAGTCATTGGATCAGGAAGAGAGTTGCAGGACATAATTACTGACTTTAGCCTATCTGTTGTTGTGCATAAACTGTCAGCCCCTTATTTCAACTCATCCAGAAATGCTAAGCAACCAGCATTTGGAGCAACTCAAACCAGTTATTGTTTGAGGTTTGGCCAATACTCAGCTAAGCAGTGTTACTGACAGGATATTTGTGCGTTGTGCTGAGACAACTGTGATAGGCACGATACTTAGATTATACAAATATCGTACCGCCACCCATAATCGATACATCTAGGTTTAGCTAGATATTATAGCTCACCTGTTTCGTGTCCATTTTGTAGTAATCCAGTTTGTAGCCCTTCATCAGTGGTCTATGTTTGATATGAGCACCAATAACGGTAATATCTGTGGTTCACTCACTATTCTCCATCAATCCATGCCATTCAATGAGGCACAAATCTTCAGCAAAGCTGCTTGATCATACCACCATCTCAAACACTTGGCCCCTAGCCTCTAAGTAAAAGTGCTGTGCTGAGAATGGTACAGCCCCAATTAACCAATTATGGACAGGTTTAAGGACTAATAATAATCAGTCAATGGTGGTCATTTTTTAGGCATGGAGGTTAATGGCTTGGTGACAAATTGCATTAGAAATAATATGAATAGTTTGTTCACAGTATGTATTATACCTACAAAATACATTTAGAGGCTGTACAAGTGACCTGTGAGGTACAAAGTAGATGTACACTGCAACTGTGTATAATTTTTATTGAGTTCATGTTTCAGTATAGTGGATTATGTTCAGGTTTTATAGCCATCTTTGACATTTGTTGAAAGTACACTTAGTTTGAGTGCACAGACAAACCACTAATCATAACGTTTGTTTGTTTTTGTAGAAGATGCACCTTACCTGCCACCAACAGAAACCCCGGTGAGTTACAAGCCTACAAAGAATTTTGTCTACTGTTAGTAAATAATCAGTGTTTTTAAAATTATGTTACTCACATGTACAGTAACCAAACTTGATGTAAGACCTGTGTATAAAATAAACTCAAGACTAGACCTATCATTAAATAAAAACTGTTAACCTGTTTTTATTTATCTGATGCTGACATAAATCTGTGTATTTTTTTAGATTAATGGGCGTAAGGGTCCTCGTGGACCTAAGGGTGACAGGGTGAGCAATGTTTTCCTCTCTCTTGTCTCTTGCAAGTTTTCAGATATTCTCACACACAGCTTTAAGTTTTGTATAGTCATGAGGTCTTGTGAACCTGTCTGTCATTAAACCGATGCACAGTAGTTTGAGTTTTCATGTGATTACATGTAAACTTTTACAAGTAATTTGGTGTCTTTTACCTGGGGTTATGGGTGGCAGTTAAGAATAGAGATACAGTTTAAGCTATAGTTTGACAACATACAGTATTGTATTTTTTGAAAAATGCAGAAATAGCTCGCTATACAATACAATAGCCCAATAGCTGTTATTATGTCTTTGCTAAGTAGTTATGGATTTATAAGTAAGACTGATGAGACTCTTTTGCTGAAGTAATGGTTGACGTGTGATCTATTTGACCCAGTGACCTTTGACCTCCAGCATATGATGTTAGTTGCAGATTTAAACCTCACCATTATTATTTAAATATAATATCACCCTTTCATTTTATGAACACAATTAATTATCACTTTCTTATATTATTAATACGTGTTTAAGTAAGCAATCAGTTTGTCATTCTTGGTGATTCTTTCAAATATTTCATGTTTTTCGTGATTTCTTATATGTATTTGGCTTGCTAGGGTCCTGATGGGGTTCCCGGTAACGATGGCATCCCTGGACAACCTGGACTTCCTGGCCCTCCCGGCCCCCCTGGACCACCTGGCCTTGGTGGAGTGAGTGCATCCGTTTGTAAATTGACCACACTGAGCTGAGAGACTGGCATATAATGTAGTGAAAGACAGAGCCACCAACAGCTGAGCTCTAGCATCTGGGTTGCCTTAGGCAAAGTAGCAATTAGAGCTGATGATCAATGGTGTTACTAAATGGAAATACAACTAGTCCATGACAGTGCAGTCTAGATATACTAAAATGAATAGGACTCAAATTCATGAAATACACTTAAAATACATCTGTAAATCCACTGTTGATGTCCAGTATTGTAAATTCAGGAAGAGATTATATATTATTCCTCTCCATTTTTAGCTTAATTATTTGATTCCATAGAGAAGCTGTTGTTGTGAGTAATGATCTTTTAAACAGATTCTACCATATCATGCAAAGATAGTTTAAGTACAACAGATTTCATAAGAACTTCTTTTATGGTGCTTTTTAATGGTGCTGATTTAAAGGGGGCCTTTAAATCAGCACCATTGAAGTGGACAGCACCTTTATTACTTCTACTGGCAGCAATAGAATTTGCAGATTTGAACTGATTTTGTCTGTCCTTTTATAGAACTACCTGCCTCAGATCTCTTATGGTGGAGATAAGTCCAGCGGCCCAGCTGTTCCTGGACCAATGGTAAAACAACTTCTTTTCTTCCAAACATACATCCCAATCCCCCCCTTTTTTGCCCACTACACCTGCCTCTCTGCTGTCTTCTCATTCTGTCTCTCCTCTGCCCTTCTATTCAATAGTGTTAATAATGTGACAAGACTCCCTGTTTCACCTTTCATCTTTTCATGTAGACTGCTATTGTTTTCATGTACACAGCTGTATTTTTTGTCTTTATAACATTATTCAGCTAAATGTTTCTTTCTTTGTTCTCCTCCATTAGGGCCCAATGGGTCCCCGTGGTCCTCCTGGACCCGCAGGTTCTATGGTAAGTTTTTCCAGTACATTCCCATAATTAGTGAATGTTTTGGGGCCTCCGTTCCATTCACCACTTTTTGAAATCAGTTAAGTTAAAGATAAATATACATTAATATATTAAGGTCTGAATGTACTTGTAGTGGAAACAGCAATATTAGTAACAACAAATGCCTATTTTTTTTCCAACTCTTTGTCTCTCAGGGCCCTCAAGGTTTCACTGGCCCTGCAGGCGAGCCTGGTGAGCCTGGCTCTTCTGTAAGTATTCAGTTCTTGCAATGCTCTTTGTATTGAATATATTCCATCATTCTATGGGCTGAATATATAGCATCTTACACTCTCCTCTGAATTTGTTGTTTTGTTGTTCTAGGGTCCAATGGGTGGTCGTGGCCCCATGGGTCCTCCTGGAAAGAACGGAGATGATGTGAGTCCAAACTGATATCTAAACATTTTGTCATGTAGTTTGTGTAACTCAAATGATAACACAATGTTCTTTCCCATGTTAGTTTTTACACATTTATTTCTATTTATTTTTTTTTCTTTGGACATACTGTCTTATATTTAAGCATTATAAATGTATTCAATTATATACAAGCTGTCTGTGGTAATAATTGTAGTTTCTGTATTTTACTTACACTTCTCTTATCTTCCTAGGGTGAGGCTGGCAAAGCTGGTCGCCCTGGTGAGCGTGGACCCGCTGGTGCTCAGGTCAGCAGTCTTCCTCACAATGCACTGATTGATTATAAACCCATTAAAAACCTTCATGCACACATTTGTTGGCATCAATCAATATCAAGTCATGACTCTAAATTACAATTTTTGTGTCACAATAAGTGTTACTTTTAATCACAACAGACCACATGAGCTTTATGGAAAACGAAACTTGCCTACTTAACAGTAATCACATATCTCTTATAGGGAACTCGCGGTTTCCCTGGAACCCCAGGACTTCCTGGCATCAAGGGACACAGAGTGAGTATGACAATGTGTAAAGCCCTGTGCCTGATCACTCTTTAATATTTTGGATCCTCATATTGAAGTTTGTCTTTTAGGGTTTCCAAGGTCTAGATGGAGCTAAGGGAGATTCTGGCCCAGCTGGACCTAAGGTAAGAGTGTCCTTCAATTATTTTATTCTGTCAACTTTGTCATCTTAAGTGTACTGCTAATTTCGAGTTTGGTACAAATTTATCAGCATGATTTGACACATGTTAAAGTGGCTGATTCTGGTTGAATTCACATATAATTGAATGTACTCTGTGCAGGGAGAGAGTGGTTCACCTGGTGAGAATGGTGTTGCTGGTGTTATGGTGAGTAAATGAAGTTTTCTTTTTATTATTGCAATATCAAAGTGTTCACATTAGTTTAGTTACTTTAATCTCCATACACTTATATTAGGGCACTAATACTATATGTAATATATGTGATTTATTCTTACAATCACTAAATGACTCCTTCAACAGTGTTTTTAATTTTCTCCCTTTTTTACAGGGCCCTCGTGGTCTGCCTGGTGAGAGAGGTCGCCCTGGACCTTCTGGCCCTGCTGTAAGTGCACTTCTAACTGGCCTGGTCATTCCAGGCAAAGCTACACCCTTCTATATCATGCAGCAACAAATATCACTCACGGTGTGAGGAGAGCAATTATCTGTGAGGTCAAAAATTAACCCAGGGCAATTGCTAAAGTCCACTCTCACATAAGCTAATGTTAATATTTGTGAGTGCGCCATCAAGAGAACACTGAACAACGGTGGTGTGAATATCAGGATTGCAAGGTCACTCCTCCCCAAAAGCCACATTGCTGGCCATCTGCAGTTTGCTGAAGATCAAGTGAACAAGCCAGAAGGCTACTGGAAAAATGCTTTGTGGATTCTTAAGACTACAATAGAGGTATTTAGTTTATGTCTGGAGAAAGGAAAGCTTTGCATTCCAGCATAAGAACCTCACCCCATCTGTGATGGTGTGATGATGGTGGTAGTATCTTGGCCTCGATTGTTTGCCATCAATGATGGAATGACACATTATGGATTACATCAACAAATTCTAAAGGAATATGTCACGACATATGTCTGTGCACTGAATCTCAAGAGAACATGCAGCAAGACAACGGCATTTACAGCATTTAGCAGACACTTTTACCCAGAGCGATTTACAACTTACACAATCTTACATTCCAAGCTTAGCTGAAGTATGATCTGAAGCCAGTATCTTATCCACTAGGCTACCACAGTCCCTATGACCCTAAGGGCACAAGTTGTTCTACCAAAAAAGGGTAAATGAAGAGTAAAGTCAATGTTTTGGAATGGCCAAGTCAGAATCCTGACCTTAATGCAATAGAAAAGTTGTGGAAGGACCTGAAGTGAGACGTTCATGTGGGGAAACCCACCAACATCCCAGAGCTGAAGTTAGAATGTTCTAAAATTCATGAGGACTGCTGGACTGATCAGCAGTTATCGTAAATGTGTAGTTGTAGTTATTGCTGCACAAAGAGATCACACTAGATACTGAAAGCAAAGGTTTACTCACTTTTACCCTTCACAGATATGTAATATGGGATTATTTTCCTAAGTAAACAAATGATCAAGTGTAATATCTTTGTGTAATTTGTTTAATTGGGTTTTCTATGTCTGATTTTAGGACCTGTTTGAAAATCAGAGGATGTTTTAGATCACATTTATGTATCCAAAAATGCAAACATAGCAAACATGAATAAATTATGCACACACATTCCAATAACGTAAAATGGATTAATTAGCTTCCACATTAAGCTAAATAATGCACCCAGTTAAGTTCATTGTGAACACAAAACCTCTCCAGAGGTCTGTAAATATAGGTAAATAACTACAGTATATGTTTTGCCTTTTCAGTTTTTACATCTGACTGAATATGAAATTTAGTAAAAGTGTATTATTCACAAGCCACACACTGATGAACATGTCTAGCAAAAGATGTTGAATTTCATCATGTCATGAGGCCCCTTAATAAAAGAGACTACCTTTTTTGTAATCTGTTAAATAATATAATGTTTTCACTTCAAAACAAAGTAAGTGACATTCCTGATTTTTTTTTTGTTTGTTTGTTTCCAACAGGGAGCTCGTGGTAATGATGGAGCTTCTGGACCTGCTGGACCTCCTGTAAGTACCAAATATATTTATATTAAAATCAACTGGAATAAAGTGTACTATTTTTTTAACTTTTAATACAGTGGAATAAGCACTGTTTAAAGTGGTACAGTTTGCAAGTTATGCTCTGTGACTAATGCATGTCATGTTAAATATGGTTGTATAGAGAAAAGTACAATATCATTAATGTCATATATTATTTTGGTTAATTAGGGATCCACTGGCCCTTCTGGATCTCCTGGATTCCCTGGTGGTGCTGGAATTAAGGTAGGTTTCTATTTATCCCATCTCCTCTATGCACACACACACACACACACACACACACACACACACACACACAGGTTCTTAAATTCTTACTCTCCTGCAGGGTGAGACTGGCCCTGCTGGAGGCCGTGGCTCAGATGGACCTCAGGGAGCCCGTGGTGAGCCTGGTAACCCCGGACCTTCTGGAGCTGCTGGACCAGCAGTGAGTTGTTGATGAATGAGGAGATAAAATTCATTTAAACTTGCACAATATTCAATGTGGTATTGTTATATATTATTTTAATTATTAATTTTACTTCAACTTCGTTTCACTTTTCAGGGCCCACCTGGTTCTGATGGCAGCCCTGGTTCCAAGGGTTCTCCCGTAAGTAGTTGCATTTGTCTCGACATTTACATTGTACAACATTATCATTATTATAGGGCAAGGCTTTACATGTTATTTATGTTAGGGGGTGATTATAACTTTTATGATAAATGTATTGATATATTTTAAACATATGATTACAAATCATTTTATAAAAATAGACTGCTTTTAAAGAGAATAATTATATTTAAAGAGTGATCTCCTTAACTAGTTTCTTCAGTAATTATTGTAGCTAGATGTATTGATTTAATACATGTACTGCTCCTGCAGTGCCATATGTATGGTATAATGTTCATAGCATAATAGGCCACAGCTATAATATTAATCATTAATCATAACGTGAATTTTGTTTCCTTCTTTATACACAGCCCCTTTTGACAATAACCAAATATTCATTCACGTTTTTCTGATAGGGCCCTGCTGGTATTGCTGGAGCTCCTGGTTTCCCAGGAACCCGTGGACCTGCTGGACCCGCTGGACCTGCAGGTGGTGTTGGCCCTAAGGGTAACCCTGTACGTACACTGCTGCAAACATCACACCTTTTAAGCACTTGTATCTGCACAGTTATGCTAAACCATATCAGGACATTATTGAAGATAATTCTGAAAATGTGGTTACAAGTCTTTGTTTTGCCAATCACAGGGCGATCCTGGAACTCAGGGACCCAAGGGGGAGCCTGGTCCTAAGGGAGAGCCTGTGAGTATGACTTTTTACATTTTTACAAAAGTAAACACGTTGAGGTTGAACTTAAAATTTGATTGGGACTAAAGCAGTCTCTCTCACTTTCTCATTGTATCTAACTGTTACTTTACATTGTATCTTATAGGGTCCTGTTGGACCTCAGGGACTTTCTGGACCTAGTGGTGATGAAGGCAAGAGAGGCCCTCGTGGTGAGATTGGTGGTCCTGGACCTCTTGGACCCCCTGGAATGCGTGTAAGTTATAGGTTGTAATCCACCTGACCTAATCCCATCTTATCCATCACAAATTCAAACAAATGTTCAAAATTCATTACAGAATTATAAAGACATCAGTCATATAATATTTTGCAGGAGCGTCATCAGACCCACTTATTGGGTGGGGCACGTGCCCAGTAAAATGCAGTTGTGGCAAACTAAAATGGTGGTTAAAAAGTCAATTTTAGTTTGGATTGCTGAGCTGAACTAATGGAGACGGGCATGCACTGTATTTCCCATAATGCTCCAGCATCTTTCCAAAAGTTTGAGTGGCTTTCAGTCAGAGCCAGTTTCTTTCGATTTTTTACGTGGAGTAATGGACATCTGCAAATATTTCAAAGAAAGTCAGCCATACTGCAGATTAAGGTAACGATAGCTCATAGTGCTATGTTTTGGCCACCAAGAGAACATATTAGAGCACTACAGCAAAGCCATCTGTTTACGTCTGCATAAACAAAATGAATGCACCTAATAAAAAACTCTGTACTGTTAATTTGCGCTTCATTTCTCATCCATGGCAGTGTAATGCCCACTTTAGTGTTAAATCAGTTCATCTATTTAGTGTTTAATAGGCTTACTTGTAATGCACAGTAATGCCCCTATGACTGATTGGCAAGCAGCTGTGCCACACTAAATTTTGTGTGTGCCCTAGTAGAACTAGTAGTTTAGAAATGCCCCTGTTATTTTGTATAAATTTTACCTATTCTTATTCTAAATATGCTTGTGAAACATATGTATGCCAAGCTTACACATAGTACAATGGTGTCAGTACAGTCTAGCACATTGAATTGCGAAGCTTCCACCTCATTTCAAACACTCCATGACACCACCAGACAAACAAAACCTGCTACTGCGGTAGCCTATGGACCAGAAGGTTCAGGATTCAAATCCCACTTCTGCCAAGCTGCCGCTGTTGGATTTTTTAGCAAGACCTTTAACCCACAATTGCTTGGATTGTAAGACTGTATAACTTACAAGTTGCTCTGGGTAAGAGCGTCTGCTAAATGCTGTAAATGTAAAATCTAATAGACAATATAATAGTATAATAATAAAATAGTTCCCACTAGTATATTTAGCAGACATATATTTAGCAGACATTTCAGATTCAGAAAACAGTAGTGACTACATATAACCACCATCATATCATATTTTGAGCTGTACTGTTTGTCATTATTGTTCTGTGATTTTGTGTTAATAAAAATGATGGACATGCATAGGTGTTAAGCGATAATTTGGGTGTTCACAGTGTGTAGATTTCTGGTCAGAAATCTGATCACTGATTCATGATCTGATCGTTCTGCTCTTTTCATCCTTTAGGGTGCCCCCGGCAACCGTGGTCTACCTGGAAGCGAGGGTTCCCCAGGTCCTAAGGCAAGTCATCCATTTACATGATCCATCAGTCATTTGGCTAACATGTGTCATGAAATGTGAAATCATGAGTCCAGTTCACTGCACTATATGTTAGAAGAGATGTAGTGATGATATGCTAATGTCAGCTGTTATGCTTTATTACTCATGGATATTAATTATTGTAGGAAGAAGGTTATTAATTTCGTCGTGTTGTCCATTATTATTATGTGTTTTTTTATTATGTAGTAATAGTCAGCATGGCCACATAAAATGTAAACTGTGTAAAATATCGATGACAAAAATACCTCTACAAATATGGCTAAATAGATCATAGCTGTATATGGTGCTGGATCAGAGCAGTCAGCACGTAACATCTAAGATTTTCTGTATATAGAAAAAGGTGCAGATGTTCATCTAAAAGTACCTGGTCTTGCATTGTAGGGTGCCCCTGGTGAGACTGGTGCCACTGGACCCTCTGGAGCTCAAGGAGCCACTGGAGAGTCTGGCCGCCCTGGAGAGTCTGGACTGCCTGGATCCAGAGTGAGTTTTAGAATGCTTTGTTGATGATTTTTATTAATAAACATAATTTCTAGTCTTGTTTATATTATGCTCATATATCCTTCATTTAGGGTATGACCGGAGCCCCTGGTGCCCCTGGACCTGATGGCAAAGCTGGACCTGCTGTAAGTCATGTTATCTGACAGCTCAAATGCAGTATTTTAAGACTAGTACAAAGCTGATCAATGTGTTCTTCACAGCAAACAGCATTTGACTGTGCATTAGGTTCTGGATGTAATAATGAAATAAAATCAGTTTTTTGGGGCTTATATATGTGTTTTGTAAAACATTGGTCTGGCTGTCCTGTTGATACCTAAAACCTATATTTCTACATGTCTATTTTAAACTATTAACCTTGTTTGAATCATTTACAGGGTTCCCCTGGTCAAGATGGTGCCCCAGGACCTGGAGGCCCTTCTGGATCTCGTGGTGCTCCTGGTGTGATGGGATTCCCTGGGCCTAAGGGAGCTGATGTAAGAAAATTGTTGCTACCTACCTTTCCTACCCTGCATATGCTACCCAATAAATCACATAGCAATTCCATACTATTTCATATGAATTTTTCGAATCCTTGAATTGAATCCTAGCTACTCGGCCATTTCTGTTATTCACAGCCATTTGAAAAGTGTACCAATACGCATTTCAAACAACTAAACATTATTTTTTACTCACCTTGTGTAGGGTGAGGCTGGTAAGGGTGGCGAGAGGGGTGTTGAAGGACCTGTTGGAGCTGTTGTGAGTAACTATTTCACCCTCTTTTAGAGCATTTCATATTAAGAGAATTATTTTTTACTTTGTTATTAATGTTAATTCCACAGTACCCACACTCTTCTAACTGTGGTTCTCTCTTTTGCAGGGTGCCCCTGGTAAAGATGGCGACGTTGGTCTTCCTGGTCCCAGTGGCCCTGCTGTATGTTGCTCATTAGGATAAATAATACATTTATAACTCATAATATATTATTATACAATAGTCTCTAGAGAATAATTTATTATATTTCTTGTAACAGGGACCTGCTGGAGAGAAAGGAGAACAGGGATCTGCTGGATCATCCGGATTCCAGGTAGCTATACACAAATGAGCTTGTTGCGTTAACTTTATTAGCAAAGCATTCCACATGTACTTGTAAGCTTTTATGAAAAATTGGCTCAAAAGGTGAATATTTAATCATTGCATTTCTGTTTTGACAGGGTCTTCCTGGACCTCAGGGTAATACTGGTGAGGCTGGCAAATCTGGTGAGCAGGTGGGTGCTAACACAAGTCTCATTCAGCCACACATTATGGGAATATAATATTCAACCCCAGCTTTTTGTGACATCTGTTTTATTCATATGGTGTCTTATTCCAGGCCTTTTACTTGTAACAAATAATTAGATATTTTTAGCACATAGGTCAATAATTAGACTTTTAGATACTTTTTATTATATTCTGTATTTTGAGGCTGATTTTGTTCTGAACCAGGAAAATATCCTGTATTAAAATGTTAAGCTGTTCAGTGTTAACTGTTATATGTTTCTCTGAGCAGGGTCTGCCTGGTGAGGCTGGTGGTCATGGGCCTTCTGGTCCTAGGGTGAGTATTAATTGTTATTTTTAAAAATCCAGATCCCAAGCTTTAGCTCTATAACCAGCAGCAGATATTAACTAGACAATTTGTGACCCATATATTGCTCCTTATTTGCCCCAACTTAGTCATGAGTCTATATTGTGGTGGGCAAGGATTTACTCTTATATTCTGTCTATGGTACTACAGAACTAAAATCTAAATCACATTTCCACAGGGTGATAGAGGTCTTCCTGGTGAGCGTGGTGCCCCAGGCCCTGCTGGACCTATGGGTGCTCGTGGATCACCTGGACCCGCTGGTAACGATGGTGCTAGGGTATGTTTACTATGTTTATGAAAAGTATATATGAAAATCAGGAGCAAAAGCTGTCTACAGTATATCTGAAAAAAACATGTGTGCATGTTCAGGGAGAGTCTGGTGCTGCTGGAGCTCCTGGTACCGCTGGTCCAGCTGGAATGCAGGGAATGCCTGGAGAGCGTGGCTCTAGCGGACTTCCTGGCTCAAGAGGCGACAGAGTAAGCAAACAGCTATCTCTCCAAAAAATGACATGACACTGAGAAGTGTAATACCAGACAGTGTCCAATTTTGTAAACTCACAGTGCATGTTAGAATCAGGGACCAGGGATTTATATGCTCACACTGTACAGTACGACTGACCTGCCATGACTTGGCTAACAAGACAATTACATTACAGCATATCTATTTTCAGATTCAACTTGGTTATTAATGTAACAGCGTGTCTTTTAGCTACTAGGAAAACATTCTAGGTAAGAGTACTTGCAATAAATAGAAAATTACCATGCTAGGATATTCACTGGTATTCAAAGAAGTGCTATTATAAGTGAAAAACTAAAACTATAAGAATATAAAGCAGATATTAAAGCAAATAGAAGATAATGGAATAGTGGCATAAAGGAATACTGAATATGTACATGTCTAATACATGTAAGGAAACATATACTATACACATATACATGCCGTTACCAATCACTACCAAGTACACCTCCTTATTTCTGCACCCATTGTCCATTTTATCAGTTCTACTTACCATATAGATGCACTTTGTAGTTCTACAATTACAGACTGTAGTCCATCTGTTTCTGTACATACTTTGTTCACCCCCTTTGCTATGTTTACTCTCTAATGGTTAGGACCCCCACAGATCAGGTACTATTTTGGTAGTGAATCATTCTCATCACTGCACTGACACTGATGTGGTGGCGATGTTGTTAATGTGTGTTGTGTTGCCATGAGTGGATCAGACACAGCAGTGCTGCTGAGGTTTGTAAACACCTCAGTGTATCTGGTGGACAGAAAGTAGTCTACCATCCAAAATTTCAAGCCATCAGATTCCTGGGAGCACTGATGAAGGAATAGAGGGTGACTAACACTGTACAACAACAGATGGGCTGCTGTCCCTGACTTTACATCTACAAGGTGAAGCAATAATAGAATGCACTGTGAGTGAACAGTGTTTAAAAACTCCAGCAGCACTGCTGTGTCTGATCCATTCGTACTAGTGAATCACACACTAACACACCACCATCACATCAGTGTGACTGATCCACCGCCCAAATAGTACCTGACCTGTGGTGGTCCTATGGGGGTCCTGACCATTAGAGAACAGAGTAAAGGGGACAAAGTATGTAGAGAAACAGCTGGACTACAGTCTGTAATTGTAGAACTACAAAGGTGCTGCAGTATGGTAAGTGGAACTGATTAAATGGACAGTGAGTGTAGAAACAAGTAGATGTACCTAATAAAGTGATCAATGAGTCTGTAGATAGATTACATCAGAATATCATCAAGTTGCCTATAGCTTAAATGGAAAATATAGAATTTAAACCTGCTTTGCTGCCCTAATCACAATAAGACACCTTTGTCTAGGGCGACCTGAGTACAGCTGATACAATCATACACTGCCTGGATGAAAAAATGGGGCATTCTAATATTTTACAGGCCCACCTTCAGTTTTCACATTCATATATTTATGATTTTGGATCATGGCCTTGTCATTCTGGAATATGCCTGTGCTATAATCCCTTGATGGGATAACTTGGTCATTCAGTACAGTCAGCTACTCAGCTGACTTCATTTTATTGCCACCTAACGTTGCTTAGCTTAGACCTGACCACCTAAATCAACCCCAGATCATAACGCTGCCTCCAGAGATTTGTGCACTGGGTACTATGCATGATGGGTACCTCACTTCATTCTTATCCTGACATGGCCATTACTCAAGAATAGGGTAAATTTGGACTCGTCACACAAGACCTTTATCCATTGTTCTGCAATTCAGTCTTTATGGTCCCTGGCAAAATTAAGTCTTATTTCCATTTACTCTCTTAAACAAGTGGTTTTCTTATCTACACATAACTCCTTAGTCTCACTCCTCATCCTTCTTGTTCTTGCACTAGAATTCACTATTAAGCATAATGATTAGTTCTACTGTCAATTCTTTATGATTCTGCTTCACCAAGCATTGAAGTGACCTCCAGTCACAACCACTTAAGATTGTTTTCCGGCCACATTCATTATGCATAGTTGACAGTTCACCAGTATCCTTTTAATAACTGATAAATAAATAAAACCAAGATTTTAATAATGAGTTGGAAAGTTCTTAACGTAGTTCCAGTCAGAATCTCCAAAATGGTTTTCTTTGCTTGATGCAGGCCAATAATTTGGCCCTTTTGAAACCTTTTGACATGGTTGTCTAAGAAATGTGAAGCTGCTCACTGTATCAGTTAGGGTGAAAATAATTGTTGAAACATATAAATCACTGGACTAATTACTCACTTAAAGGCTCTTAAGTATTTGTTTATTCAAATATCAAGAGCAACTTTGGTCAGGCAGTGATTAGTTAAGTATGGCGCAGGGAACTGATACTCAAGATGTGAGAAATTCTGTTTGTTTGATACAAAATAACATAATGCAAACAGTACTATGTGGAAGGAAATTAACCTTAAAATTAACCCAAATTCCATTGAATAACACATTTTACAGATATGGTTCATTCTAGGTGCCACTAATTGGCTAGATATTAGTAAATTAGACAAAATAAAACCAGCTACACTTTGACTTGATGTTAATGCACAAGGCCACCCATCACAAGCAGCAGATCGGTGTTTCTTCAAGCTACTGTACAGTATGTGAAGGCCAATACTGAAGTATGCATGACTTAGTTATTATGGCAAAACATACAGAAATAAATCCATGCTTTTCTTGCATTGTGCAAAATGTATTTGGTACAGTTGCAAAAGGTCATCATGCATTGTTTTGACATTAGACTGATGACATAAGTAATTACGTAATCAAGTATAAACATGATAGAAATTATAATAGTTAGGTACAAGACATAGATATGGTATTGAGTCTATAACTTGATATTTTAAAACTTTGTCCAAAGTGGCTGTGTAAGATCAAATTATTGTACTTTCTCTTATGAATATACAGTATAACAAAAATGTATAAAATATAATAATGATTAAATCAATAATATATATATTTACTTTATATATGTGAATTTTAATGTGCTATTTAAAATGTGCCAGTTGATTACAAAAGTATTCTATTTTCTGTATGGACTATACTATACTTGAATTAATTGGTCAAGAGCTGTCTGTAGATAAAGTATTCACTCCATGGGACGTCCATTTATAAATGAACAGCATGCTTAATTTTGAATCAGTTGCCTGATTTTAAACACACATTTTAAAATAATTAACTAAGCTGTGTTTGTGTTATCAGGCTGCTTTTAAAAGAGCTATCTTTCCTAAATAGGGTGAAGCTGGACCTAAGGGACCTGATGGTGCCATTGGAAAGGATGGCATACGTGGTATAACTGGTGCCATTGGATCCCCTGGACCTTCTGGATCTTCTGGTGAAAAGGTGAGAACAACACCTTTGTACAGCAGATGTTTGTACAGCAGAAAGCTTGCTACTTGCCAGTTTGAAATAAAACAAGATTTATTTATTGTAGATGTTTATTTAATACAAGCCATGGCTTTAGGTTTTGTAGCAATGGAATTAAATAATGTATTGTGGACAATATAGGCATTTATGCTCTAATTGGTGGTAGGTCATTTCCCAACTGTGACTGAGAGTACACGGCAGCATACTTGGCTCTGCTAAAAATGGTTAGCATGCTCATCTTGCCAACCAGAGCAAAACTAGATGGACACAGGCACCTGTCAGCTCACAGATAAACACAATGGGCATGCTAGCACCCAAACCCTATTCCACAAACTTTCAAAAGGATGCACTGCTATTGGAACTAAATAATTGGTCAAAAAAAGATAAATAAATAAAATACAGACATACAATGCATCTGTATTTTATTTTCGATGTATACGCCTGCATATATATATATATATATATATATATATATATATATATATATATATATACATATATAAATAGACGTGTACACAAGAATTATTCTTATCTGTGTCTTTCTGTGGTGGATCATAAGCTAACATGTCCATTACATAACATGCACATTTTGTCATGCTATAGGGAGAACCTGGACCAGCTGGACCTGCTGGACCTACTGGAGCTCGTGGTGCACCTGTGAGTGAATAACCACAAAACACATTACTCGAATCGTCACACTGCTATCATAGCACATCGCTATAAAAACACGTCAACAACACTGAACCAATGAAACATCAAACATGATGTTTTGAAAGAGCATAATAACAGATGAAAATGATTAAATAGATTACTGCATGGTTTTATGTATAATAAGTTGATCGTGAAATTTTTTCACCAAACCAGGGTGACCGTGGTGAGGGTGGTCCTCCTGGACCTGCTGGATTTGCTGGACCCCCTGTAAGTGTTGTAGATTCACTCACTTTAACAGTAACAAGCACTTTTCCCATATAGTGAGAAGATACAAGCTGAAGTTCATTTATGTCTTGACACAGGGTGCAGCTGGTCAACCTGGAGCCAAAGGAGAGACTGGTGACAGTGGACCCAAAGGTGATGCTGGAGCTCCTGGAAATGCTGGACCTGTTGGCCCTGCTGGACCTCAGGTACTGGATTTGAAACAATTCTGAATTACAGAATACAAGTCTCATTCTCACATTATTGCAGTGATGCATATAAACATCAATGTGCTCTTCACCATAATATTACATTATCGGTTATATGCACATTCAGGCTAAACCAAGCCTTCAAAATACAACTCCTTAGTCATCTGGCATGATCATTTTTTTCCTATAGGGTCCTGCTGGTGCTCCTGGATCCAAGGGTGCTCGTGGTGGTGCTGGACCTCCTGTAAGAACCTTCTATTGGACACTAGTTAATAATTTAAGTGAGTACTGTTGTGTATGACAGCAGATCCTATCTGTCAAATCATGAAAACTGCTTGTTCCTTTATTCTATAATAGGGTGCTACTGGTTTCCCTGGTGCTGCTGGTAGAGTTGGACCACCTGGCCCACCTGTAAGTTACGTTTGGTTCTGTTCTCAGTATTGACATAACTGTAATTTATTATTATTAACTTACTAATTCAGCTTGATTTATTTGAAATGTGAATTTATACCACACATGAGAATTTTGATTTGTATCTTCCGTTTGTTTCATAGGGTGGTGCTGGACTTCCAGGCCCTGGTGGTCCATCTGGTAAAGAGGGACAACGAGGTGCTCGTGGTGAGAGGGGAGCCCAAGGTCGCCCTGGTGAGGTCGGTGGTGCTGGACCCCCAGGACCTCCTGGAGAGAGAGGCTCAGCTGGTTCTGATGGACCACCAGTATGTAACAATTTCACAAAGTCATGTGAAAATATTACATTATATAACAGCGTGAGAATATGCTTTTGGCCTTTGTGATGGAGTGCATGGAGTTACACAAAGCCATAGACCATCTGGTGTATATTTTACACCTAGCTCTCTCTTGGTCATTAATTCCTCTGTGTTGATGTTCATCCATGACAGCCATTTTAAAGCACCATCTAGTCACAGAATTATGTGGTCCATGGTGTTGTAGGTGTATTCTTCTACTCTGCACTATGTTTGTTCATGTAACCATTGTTGCTTCAGTGATAAAGGCTTGATTCTGGAACTGTTTTAAATTACCACATTAAGTGTACCACATACACAATCTTTAAATCTAGTACCTAATTCTGCACTCCTTAGGGCCAAAGACTGGATTATACTAATAAAACAATTGACTTGATCTGTTAGTTCAAAAGTTTTGGCAACCTCTTTTATTTTTTCTCTTCCTCTTCTTCTTCTTCTTCTTATTATTATTATTATTAATAATAAAACATAAAATATCCCAAAACAGATCAAGGGCAAGTCAAAGCAAGCCACAATTTCCAATCTAGAAATTGTCTTAAATTACAGAAAGCCTTTGTTAATTGCAAAACAAATTATACTGGATAATCCATCTATGCACTCGGAGGCAGTGATAGCTAATATACAAAGTTAATATTGTATATTGTATTGCATTATAATAATAAAATTTAGTAGTCTGACCTTTTACTTCGCATCCTTTTGTCCAGGGTCCCCAAGGTATTTCTGGACCCTCTGGCGTGATTGGTATCGTTGGAATTCCAGGTGCCGCTGGACTTAAGGGAGAAAGAGGCATGCCTGGTATGGCAGGACCATCTGTAAGTCCACTACAGTAACCCTGCTCCTGGCTTTAATGAAGTAATAATTCTGTGTTTGTTGTAAGACTGTTTTTTAACAGAACCTGTTTTTGTTGACCCTTTACTTAGGGAGAGCCAGGAAAACAGGGACCCTCTGGAGCTCATGGTGAGCGTGGACCTCCTGGCCCCATGGGACCCCCTGGTCTGTCTGGAGCTCCTGGTGAAGCTGGACGTGAGGTGAGTAAATCGCTTTTGTAATGTTTTACACAAGGAGGTAGTTTTAATAATACACTGTAACGTGTCATTAGAGGAGTAGAACCTTTCACGTAACGTTAGCTGACGACTCCCTTTGCTTGTGTCTTGGTGCAGGGTAGCACTGGTCATGATGGTGCTCCCGGTCGCGATGGCTCTCCTGGCCCCAAGGTAATATATACTGTCTTGACAGCATAGCCTGTTTTAACACTGTACACTTAGTTCAGTATTAATTGATCATTATTACTTGTGATGGTCTATATTAGGTATATCAGAGTTAATACTGACAAATGTAACTTAAAATGTAACGTGCCTGCTTTTGAAAGAAGTTTCTAAGGTTAAGTTTCTAAGGCTTAAAAGCAATTCTCTTGATATTTTCAGACTATATTAAAAACTGTTTGACATTATTTATTTAGAACGACAGTATTTGGTTCTTGGTTATCATGCAGTAGATTTGTCCTATGATTCAGTTCAATTTAATATTTATTCACGGTCAACGCAAAAGTCCAGCTATGCTTCTGTTTCTGAAATATTCACACAAGAATATTGCCAGCGCATTAATGGCTAACGTGAATGTTTATTGTGATGCATGATGCAGTGCTGCTCTCACATCTTGTAACTTTTCAATTACCCACAGGGAGACCGTGGTGAGGGTGGACATCCTGGTGCCCCTGGTGCTCCTGGACCCCCTGGTCCTCCTGGTGCTATGGGTGCATCTGGCAAGCATGGAGATCGTGGTGAGCATGTGAGTTGCAAGAGTTGCTGATTTTGTTTTTACAATTTCAACGTGACCCTGATCAGCAAAAGCGGGTTTAAAAACGTGAAAAAATATAAAACATTGTTAGAACAGTTTAAAGCTAAAATCAGAGGGAATATATGCTCGTTGGCTTAGATGTGTAATACAAACAAAAAACTGTTTAATCATGTGCCTCTGTTCCTCTATGTTTCTCTTTCCCTGTAGGGTCCTGCTGGTCCCGCTGGTATGTCAGGTCCTGCTGGTGCACGTGGTCCTGCTGTACGTGCACTTCATTGCTTTTATTTAAATAGCAAATAGCACTTTTAAGTAGGCATTGTGCTAAACATACATTTGTACACGTGTAGGGCCCTGCTGGTGCTCGTGGAGACAAGGGTGAGACTGGAGAGTCCGGAGAAAGAGGCCACAAGGGACACCGTGGCTTCACTGGAATGAATGGACTGCCTGGACCACCAGTGAGTGTGCACATCAAGCGTCTAAATTAAAGAAACAGACACTGAATCAAAGCAGAGATGTTAAAATATATTTTATGTGTCCTCTAAAATCCATCTCACTAATAGAGTCATCACTTTTTTATTATTATTATTCAATTTTATTATTGTTTAGTGTTGACCTTTTTTAAACTACTTTGTGCCTCTCTAGGGCCCACCTGGTGAGCAAGGACCTGCTGGAGCAACTGGCCCCGCTGGACCTCGTGTACGTTTTTAAATGCCAAATCTATATTACAGATGAATTAAGGAGAATGGGTCTGAACTAATGAATGTATATGAACAATCAGGTTACATTAATCCAGAATACGTATTCGTGGACTCACAGTTTTGCATCATTTTAGGGACCTTCCGGATCTTCTGGTGTTCATGGTAAAGATGGCATGAATGGTATTCCCGGACCTGTTGGACCTCCTGGACCTCGTGGTCGCACTGGAGAGATGGGACCTGCTGTGAGTAGCAGAACTTCTTTATAAATCAAACTCCCCATCTCATCTTTCTATCCGAACTAAAGTGCTAAGGTGATGTAATGACTCACCCTTATTTTGCAGGGCCCTGCTGGTGCTCCTGGACTTCCTGGACCTCCTGGCCCTTCAGGCATTGGTGAGCCATTCCCCATCATTCCCCAGCAAGAAAAGGCAGCAGACCCAATGCGCAGCTACAGGGCTGATGATGCTAACGTGCGTGATCGTGACGCTGAGGTGGACACCACACTCAAGTCCCTCAGTCAGAAGATCGAGAACATCCGTAGCCCAGAAGGAACTCAGAAGAACCCAGCCCGCATGTGCCGCGACCTCAGGATGTGCCATCCCGAGTGGAAGAGTGGTACGTCAAAAATGACTGACTAGTCTATTACAGGTCAATGATAGCTAGAGAAATTCAGAAATAGACAACACGTATTTAATTCATTTTATGAGCAATATCCATTTGATATGTGACCATAAACACTGCCTTATACATGAGAATCCCAATGAGTGAAAGCAAACTACCTGACTGTATCCAGTTTAGATTTTTAGAGAAGTTAATTTAGGCCTCACTACATCATTGTAATGTATTTTCAACATTTTTGATTTTGGAATCTGCTTATAAACGAGAAATTGAACAAACCAAAAACTCACCATAACCTTTTCAGCACTGTGGTCAACAGACCCACTTTGCTGGAGGGGGCACATGGAAATCACGGTGGTAAAAAGTCAATTTTATCCTGGATTGCTGAATAGAACTACAGGATACTTCTTTCTACCGAGCCAGTTTCCTTCAGTTTTTTGCATTGAGTAATAGACATCCACAAATATTTACAAGAAAGTCAGCCATGCTGCAGATAAGGTAATGACAGCTCATAGCTCTATGTTTTGACTAGAGATTTATAACCTAATAATCTACCAAAAAGTACATATTAGACCACTAAAGCAAGGCATTCATTAAACTAGCAAAATGCCTCAGTTATGTTTAACATAAACAAAATTACTGCAATTGATAAAAAATATTAAGTGTTAATATGTTTAATTTTTTCAGCTATGGCAGAGCACCACTTTAGTGTTAAATCCTTAATCTATTTAGAGTTTAACAGGCTTAATTTTATGCACAGTTCTGCCCCTTTATGACTGACTGGCAAGCAGAACAGATACAGCTGTGTGTGCCCCAGTCCATCATGTAGTCTAGAAAGGCCCCCTGCTTTCCAGTCATTTATTGTCTCACCCTCCTTATTATTTTCCTTCCTTCTTTCCTTCTTGTACATTACTAAAGGCTCCTACTGGGGTGGACCCCAACCAGGGATCTCCTCTGGATTCCATCAAGGTCTTCTGCAACATGGAGACTGGTGAGACCTGTGTCAACCCCAACTCTCGTTCCAGTGGTTCCTCTGAAGAACTGGTACCTCAGCAAAAAACCCCCGTGAGAAGAAGCACATCTGGTTCGGAGAGTCCATGCCTGAGGGTTCCCAGGTAAGAGCAATCTGGATGTTAAAGAACGGTGCTTAGTGTGGCTTTTTAAATTAGATTCATTGTTCTAAAATGGTTTGACTGGCTTACGACTCGTTCTCTGTCTTCCTCTCCCTCCCTCCACAGTTTTCCAGTATGGCCAGCGAGGGCTCAGACGTTTTGAGGATGTGAGCATCCAGATGACCTTCATGCGCCTAATGTTCCAACAAGGCATCCCAGAACATCACATACCACTGCAAGAACAGCATTGCCTACATGGACCAGGCAACAGGCAACCTGAAGAAAGCTCTGCTCCTTCAGGGTTCCAACGATGCTGAGATCAGGGCCGAGGGCAACAGTCGCTCCACATACACAGTCACCGAGGACAGCTGCACGGTGAGCACCATCACCTCCCTTAAATATAAAATAAATATTATGTATTATACTCTTAAATTAAACAAGGAGAACCTACAGAGAATATGTTCCAGTAGAATTAAGAAGATTGCTCCTTCTGCCTTTTTTTATTTGACATGCTACCGAAGATGCTCTGTGACAATCTTGCTGTTTTACATACTAGAAATGACATATTAGGCATCATGGACTGATGAATAGGGGTGTACCCTGCCCACGAAACAGAGGTTTAAAATTGTAAACAAAAATTCACCATATCTTTGAGTGAAAACATTCCTTTGTTTCTTTTCGAATAATAACATTCAAAATAATGTACTTTTCTTGAAACAAAAAGAATGATTAGTCCTCTGCACTTAGCAGCCGTACTGAGAACGTTCATGACATGTGATTGCGCCCTCTGGTGTTTCACAACAATACAATTGCATTAGATGACGTAATAAACAAGGACCCGTAATCCAACTTGACAATGCACATTGTCCCAGTCCTGCATTGTGATGCATCATTACACTCCTATAAATGATACAATGGTATGTAAATGAGAAATGAGCAGCACTCTCACTCCTACAAAATCCCCTCTATAAAGGATTTCCTTTACCTTTTCCCATTGTCTATAATTAGTAAAAGGAAAATCTGATTGTACCTGTAACTATGCTGTCATAAACCAATTAGTGTTTGCTGATTACATACCTTTGTTTTTTCCTCTCCACAGTCACACACTGGCACTTGGGGCAAGACAGTCATCGAATATGAGACAACGAAAACATCTCGTCTTCCCATCATTGACATTGCTCCTATGGACATTGGTGCTTCCGATCAGGAATTCGGCATAGAAGTTGGTCCTGTCTGCTTCTTGTAAAAAGATAAATCTGGACATTAAAAATGTTGTTTTGTTTCTAGCAACCATCTCCAAATCTTTTTCTATGCATTAAAAATCATTCGGCTGCAATCAGTCCACGTGCTTACACTTAAACATTCCCGAGGACAGAGCTTGTTGTGATCTCGAGAGACGTTTTTTGTGAAACTTTTTTGAGGACCACTATGCCAAACTGCATCAACATCATGGACACTTAGCAAGAATGTTCTGAGAGTCGTTTGACAACAAGAAAATAATATAAAGTTGTACTTGTAAAGTTAAAATCACCTCCCCCAAAGAAGCCAAAGATGAACAAGCAAGGTACATACCCAAAGGTAATGAAAATACTGGTCACTTTTTACTGTCTTTTTTGCCACTGCAGAAGGACAATGAAAAACCACATAAACACTGCTCTTATGTACCATTCTCTGGTCTGAATAAATATGAAAAATGACAGTCAAGTGTCTTGTTATTCCAGCAACAAAGGAAGTCTTTTTATTGTGTCACACAGAATCTGCAGACAAAAACCTGTAATGGCTACCTCAGAACATCAAAGTCACATTACCTATGGGTGTTTGGGGGGGGGGCACTTAGGTTATTACCACCCAACAAGCATAAACAAATTAAAGGAACAGTTGTGAAAAGGTGCTACTTTCTTCTTCAGGTCCTGAACTGTGGTGTATCTGTTTGACCTAAACAGAGAAACTCTTGCTTAGTTTGGTTTGTTACATTGTGCTTTTGGGACCTTTTTGGTGCTAACTTGTCATCAGAATGTCTTCTTGTCAATGTGATGCAATGTTTCTCTCATTAAAGTGTTGGTTGAGATAAAATAAAAGAGCTGAATGCAATGCTTACTGTAGGTGTAAGTCAAGTAGGTGGACCGATTGCCAGTTTTTTCTCATCACTTCTCCATGAATCTTTATTTGTGTCTGCACATGGCCACCCTACAGTCCATTTAATATTCCTCCCTCGTCAAGTGCAATGCATCCCTCCTTTTATTGTCCCCATTTTGTCTGATTTAAATTGTTGTGAAATGAAGCAGCACAAAAAGAAAAATAACGAACACTTTAAGGGTTCCAAGCAGAGGATCTGTACTTATTTTGTACATGTATAATATGTCGAGATGTTTTTAATTATTTTGGATGCTGAAATAAAGCATGTTTTAAAGTGGTTAAATGAATGTTCGGCATGTCATCTTATTGCCATGGCCTCCTTACTTTACTTAGTCTGTACTGTTTTTTACTCCAGATTAATTAGATCTTAATTATGCTTATATATGCTTTAATATAATCAGATTTTGTGTGCATGTAAAGAAATGTAAAGAAACTCACGCCATTATGCAAAGCTTTCGGGTAAATGGTCAAATTACATTTATGTAAACAAAAATAAGCGCGACCTCTGCAGGACCAAACAAATATTACATATTTATGCATATTTTATGGAATCGTTACAGTCGCAGAAGTTGTGTAAAATTTTGCGCATCCAGTGAGTTCAGCTAGTGAGTTCGTTGTGGTAGCTAACAGTCTTTGTTTTCTAGCTGTAGGAATTTGTCCTCCTATTCTTTTTCACTTTTAGTTGAGTCATTTAGGTCGCCTTGCATGCATAGCTTGTTTCAGACCTACCCAGAAATTTTTCTAAAATATTATAATACTTCTTCTGACTGTAAACGTGTCCTGTCAGAAAATGACTGAAAATGGAGGGGAGCACATGAGATACATTCAAGTTTTATTAAGCACCAAAATACAGTGAAAAGCACAGGAAGGTAGAGCAGAGGAAGAAAGAAAGAAAGATGACAAAACAGTCCAAAGTTTAGTTTAATCAGAGTGAATCAGAACAAAGAAGTCGGTGTTGCCAGAACTCACAAGAGAAAAAAAAGTGACTTCTCTCTCTCTCTCTCTCTCTCTCTCTGTCTCTCTCTCTCTCTGTATATATATATATATATATATATTTATGTGTGTGTGTGTGTGTGTGTGCTATGATGGATTGGCACCCTGTCTAGGGTTGTTCCTGCCTTGCACCCTGTGTCACCGGCTAGGCACTGGTTCCCCTGTGCCCCTGACTAGGGTAAGCGGGTAAGACAATGAATGAATGATAAGTGCTCTTACTTACTTAAGCATACTTATACATACGTGTGACTTTTGCACAATACTTTATTGCTCTTAATATGAGGATATACATAAAATGACAATTGCAAACATCCAAAAGAGCCAATTTGTGCATCTAGAGCCATATGGTGTGACATTGCATACAGCTATATGTGTAATGTTGACACATATGCTTATTAAATATGCAGTGAAAACATATGAAGCACAGACCCGGGAAAAAATCATAAACATATTGCAGTGAAAAATGCTCCACAACAAACTGTGCTTCTGATCCAAAGATCCATCTTCTTATTTCCTATAAAAGTTTGGAAAAACTACATATTACTGGTTGCGAAAAGCATTACAGGTATGCACCATCTAGCGTCTGTTCACATGTACGTCCACAGCTCAGTAAAGTTATTATCCTTATTATTAAGGTAATTAACCTACTTAACCCATATCTTATGTTACCAGATACTCTAGCTTTTTAGTAGAGTGGTTGTAGTGACGTCTGCTGTTTTCAGCACAGTGCTCTACATAAAATTTGTTTGTTTTTGTGGCAGTAAGCTAAAGCATCACCCGGTGGGTGGGAGGTGTGCAACACCAGCAAAGAAACAAGATCAATGTATTTGCAATGCAGCAGTTAAGAGCTTGTTTCTTGTGCTCCGACTGTCATCGTGTCTCAGATTCTGCACGCTTCTCGGTTTCAAAGTAACAATCAAAGTCAGATTTATTTCTATAGTACGTTTTACACTGCCTCAAAGCAGATTTAGTTTATTTTATCTTCTATTATCTAAGCGCAGTCCCAAACTGAGCAAGTCTAAGGCAACAGTGACAAGGAAAAACTCCCTAAACGTTATAAAGAAGAAACCTTGGGAAGACTAAGACCTAAAAAAGGGACCCATCCTCCTTGGGCGACTTAGATGATGTAATAATTAATTACTATTAATAATCAATTAATTAAATTAACTAATTGATAAGATCATAGTAATTACTTTAAACAAACAGAAGCTACAAAAATATTAGCTGTGATAACATATTTAAAAAATTGTATGATTAAAATAAAATTAAATATGATATGTAGACTAATATTTCTTGTTCTTGTATGAAATACCTGCTTACATTGCTACAACAGGAAATACATTGCGCTGTCACATCAAAGACAGTTTCTCATTCCATAAACGTGTTTGTGTTTGTGAGAGAGAGAGAGAGAGAGAGAGAGAGGGTAGAGCGAATCTATCTATTCGGTGCACACAGCTGTGAAGTAAGGTTTTTACTTTTTATCTTTACTAAAAAAAATAAATAACCAATATTTGCTGGGCAGTATTTACATTGGGGAAAAAAGTATTTTAGTCAGCCACTGATTGTGCAAAGTTCTCCTACTTAGAAAGATGAGAGAGGTCTGTAATTTTCCATCATAGGTACACTTCAACTATGAGAGACAAAATGAGAAAAAAAATCCAGGAAGAAACCACATTGTAGGATTTTTTCATAATTTTTTGTAAATCATGGTGGAAAATAAGTATTTGGTCACCCACAAACAAGCAATATTTCTTACTATTTCTCTCTCACAGACCTGTTTAACTTCTTCTTTAAGAAGCTCCTTCTGTCCTCCACTCGTTACCTGTATTAATGGGGCACCTGTTTTGACCTCGTTATCTGTATATAAGACACCTGTCCACAGCCTCAAAAAGTCAGACTCAAAACTCAACCATGGCCAAAACCAAAGAGCTGTCAAAGGACAACCAGGAAGAAAATTGTAGGACCTGCCGCACCAAGGCTGGGAAGAATGAATCTACAATAGGCAAAGCAGGTTGGTGTGAATAAATCATCTGTGGAAGCAATTGTAAGAAAATGAAAGACATAAAGACATTGAATAATCTCCCTCGATCTGGGGCCTAACGCAAGAATCTCATCCCATGGGGGCAAAAAATGATCATGAGAACGGTAAGCAAAAATCCCAGAACTACTACAAGGAGGGACCTGATGAATGACCTGCAGAGAGCTGGGACCAAATTAACAAAGGCTACCATCAGTAACACACTACGCCGAGAGGGACTCAGATCCTGCAGTGCCAGGCGTGTCCCCCCTGCTTAAGTTCAGGTACATGTCAAGGCCCTTTTGAAGTTTGCCAGAGAGCATATGGATGAGACAGAAGAGGATTGGGAGAATATCATGTGGTCAGATGAATCCAAAATAGAACCTTTTGGTAAAAACTCAACTCGTGTTTGGAGGAAGAAGAATGCTGAGTTGCATCCCAAGAACACCATACCTACTGTGAAGCATGAGGGTGGAAACATCATGGTTTGGTGCTGTTTTTCTGCAAAGGGGACAGGACGACTGATCTGTGTTAAGGCAAGAATGAACGGGGCCATGTATCGTGAGATTCTAAGCTAAAACCTCCTTCAATCAGTGAAGGCATTGAAGATGGAACGTGGCTGGGTCTTCCAGCATGACAATGATCCCAAACACACCGCTTGGGTAACAAAGTCTGTGTTGGCCAGCGACAGCCAAAACATCTCTAGAGGAGATCTGCATGGAGGAATGAACCAAAATACCAGCTACAGTGTGTGCAAACCTGGTGAAGACTTACAGGAAACGTTTGACCTCTGTCATTGCCAACAAAGGTTATGTTACAAAGTATTGAGCTGAACTTTTGTTATTGACCAAACACTTATTTTCCACCACAATTTACAATTAAATTCTTTAAAAATCCTACAATGTGATTTCCCGGATTTTTTCTCATTTTGTCTCTCATAGTTGAAGTGTACCTATTATGAAAATTACAGACCTCTCTCATCTTTCTAAGTAGGAGAACTTGCACAATCAGTGGCTGACTAAATACTTTTTTGCCCCACTGTATGCTGTGAGAGACAGCCACAAATAAATCAATATATGGGAAACACTGCAGTATACTGACTATTTAATCAATATCAGTACACTACATCATTCCTAAAGCATTGGACAACATCCAGATCATATTACATGCAGTTTCACAAAACGAATTGTGAACATTAAGTGATGCATACCTGTATTTGACACCAAGCTACACAAAAATAAGTGGATTAAATAAAACTGAGTTCTATCTTGATTTATTATGGCAAAACACTACATTACCTTGGCAGTGTGTCAATGTTAGGGTCCCTACAAAAACAGACATTTTATATTAGAAGCCAAATCAAAATGTCTTAAACACTGACCATGCTGTCAATAATAAGAATTTGTTTCTGTGAACTCACTGCTGAGCCATAATGAGTGGAATGTGGGCACTGTCAGAGGGGTGCTGAGGAGGTGCTGTCTGCCCAGTTCGGGCATTAAACATGGGCAGCGTGGAGAGTGGCTGAGACACATCTACACGGCTGTTTGCCATGCTCCGAAGCTCATTGCAGTTTCCATGGATGGTGTGATGATGGTAGAGCTGGAGCCTGAGAATCGTGAAAAGAAAAACACAAAACAAACTCACTTGATGTCCTTAAAATGAATAAACTCTGAAACATATTCAATCCTCAACAACAAATCCACTTCAGCTGCTAGTATTTTGAAGAGACATGAACCTCCTGAATTTGGCCATGCAAGATGACGTCACCAGATTATAATTTTGTTATTTTGGAGAAAATTTATTTTGAGAAATTAGTTACTGTTCACTGACAGTTAACATTCAGAAAGCAGATTGGTCGAGAAACAAGAAAATAATTTGAGAAATACGTAGTTTATTGTGCATTTTAACCAGAAATGAGTAAGGAAAGTAAAGTAAGATAATGTAAAGAAGAGACATTTACTAGCTTAAATATGAATTGGATAGATAGCTTATAACATTCTAAAGGGAATCCCTTGATTTTTCTGCAGTCACTGGGTAAACAGATATGTCATTTAGAGTGGTTTGCTGTGAAATGTTTCACTGTACAGACTCTATTAGATAGATAGATATTTTTTTAAATGATATCCATCAGAACAAGGGGCAGCCATATCTACAATACAAATACAGCCATTTAATTTACTCTCCAAAACCACAAGAGTTCACTTGAATTCACTTTTAAATGCGACAAAATAGCTTGTTCAACCTACTCATGCCACAGGTACATGATTCCATATTTCAAAAGCATACATTTTGCAACACCCCCTTGGAGGCATGATGCCACCCCTGCAAATACCAAATTAAAATATTTGTTTTCAGCCATGACAAGAACATTTATTCTGTATAAATGACAACGTGTCAAAATAACAAAAATGCAGTCAAGCAACAGAAATGCTGTCGCTTTAGACCTTGATCAATGATGCAATAATACAAAGAAAACAAGTTTATATTCATGTTTGAACAAAAATCAATATTTCAGTCACAGCTTTTGTGTGTCTTGTACTTTTCCTCAAAAACTAAGATTTTGTTCAGGTGATCACTTTATCATGTCATTAATTAGAATGAGGTGTGCCTAGTTGGAATTCATCAGATACATTTGGAGTGGTCTCTTAATTTTTTATCTAGAACTGTGTATTTAGCAGAACTGTCATAAGTGGAGCAAAAAAAAAAAAATCTTTGAACTGTATTTACCATAGGCATAGTTTTAGGTGGGGCTGGGCAGGGGGGAAATGTCTGCCCCAATAATTCCTGCTGACAGCATCCTTGTGATTTCATTTTTTAATAGCATAATGGGTTTTCTCCTGGCTGTTAGATACGGCCGTTATTATAAAAAATATTATGAATAATTATTGAATGGTGCTGTGGTGGGAGGAAGACAGAGTTGCTTTTTCACACGCAGGTTTATGCTGGATGAATTACAGTGGTGCTTGAAAGTTTGTGAACCCTTTAGAATTTTCTATATTTCTGTATAAATATGACCTAAAACATCAGATTTTTACACAAGTCCCAAAAGCAGATTTGGTGTAATATCTGTAATATCTGCTTTTAGGACTTGTGTAAAAATCTGATGTTTTAGGTCATATTCATGCAGACATATAGAAAATTCTAAAGGGTTCACAAACTTTCAAGCACCACTGTAGTGCATTACATCATCTAGCCCAACATGCCCTCCCAAAGTTGACATGAAACTTGTGCCACTGGTATTTACTGATATATAAAGTATTTGAGCCAGTTTGCAAAGGTCATACAATGTAACGGGTATCAGATTTGATGCTGGGTAAACTTCACCTTTAATACACAGTGATAAGTCAATTCATCTGTAAGTCATATTGTATACATACGTGGGAGTCATGGCTTCACGTTTCTCTCTGCAAAAAGAAAAGAGTAAACTCATTCAAGAGTATGCTCACAGGTATAGGAAGCACAGCAATTTGTGAAGTAAAGAATACATAACCTAGTTGTTTGGCACAAAGCAACAAAGCAAACTTACACTCCTTCCCTCCTGCAGCACATCACATAAGCCAGAATGAGGCAGAGGATGATAGCAAGAGCAAATGGCACAATGACAGTGACTAAGTAGTCAGGGATGTAGTTTCTCTCAGGTGGGGAGTCAGGTGGGTTAAACTCTCCACCCCATTCCAGGATGCCCAATCCAACTGTTGGTACTGGTGCAGGAGGCACAGGCCTGGACAAATCAATCTGAGGAAAACAGAGTAACACATGACATTTAAAAGAACTCCCATTTAATGAATACCTTAAGAAAATGTATTTAGTACACAGGTACAGGCCACCATTAGATCAGATATACCATTGTACTAGTAATGGTATAATGACCATGCATAATTATTTTTCAGTCTGTTTATTAGAGTACAGCCAGAAAATACAGAAAATGTGTATGCAGTATTGAAAAAACTGAAAAAAAAAACAAAAATCAGTAACAGCTTCTATGGGCTACAGTGGCATGTATTTCGTGTGACCTCCCCATACACTTGAGCAGTAGCAGCATCTGGCAGCTCATCAAGACACCAATTGACCCTTCCAGTCATGTGTTCCAGTCAAAGAAGCTTGACCAGGAATGGTATTATTGGAAGGGTAACAGCCAGGATACCACTATTTCGTATCATGGGGTGACGAAATATATATATATATGGTCATTATACCATTGCAAAAACAACAGATCTAATGTTGGGCCAACACTTTTGTAGAGTACTGTATATGTGGAAATGCTTAACTGAAAATTGAAAAAGTGGCATTAACAGTTATTTGTTTAATGCCAACTAACAATTGGATAGCTATGACTATCATTCATTCATTCATTCATTCCCTCGTTTACATCCCAGGATGACCTGATGAAGGCTTGGACAAATGTGCCAATTTCAACCATATGTTCTGCTACATAGTTCTATATAGTGATGAAACAAAGTTGGAACTGTTTGGCCATTTGGATCAGCAGTGTGAAGGGTAGAATAGAAAGAAGGGTAAGGCTTTTGACAAAGTGAATACTGTTCCCATGGTGGGCGGGTCAGTGGAGGTGGGTCAGTGATGATGTGGGGATAGCTTTTGTGCTGCAGGTACTAAAAACCTTGACTGGCAGCATGGTTTAACAGATATACCAATCCATTTTGAGGAAGAATGTTACAGTATCTTAGTGATAATTGAACTCTCCAGTAAAACAATGATCCCAAACATGCTTCAAAGTAAACCAAACCTTGATTAAGGAATGAGTCCTGGAGTGTTCTGGAGTGGCCTTCTCAGTCTCCAGATTTAAATCCCATAGAAAATATTTGGTGGGGTTTAAAGAAAGCAGTTGTAACGCAGAAGTCATCAAACCTCAATGAGCTGGAAGATGGGCTGGAAGATGAGCTGTTCAACCATCAGCACTACCAAGGTGACTCTATTGGGCACTTGATCAAGGTGCATAAAAGGTAATTTGCTTTATTGTACATTGTTCAAATGTACATTACACCAGCTGTAAGTCACTCTGAGTGAAGGTATCTGTTAATGGCTAAATGTAATGTAAATATTTTGGTTTCGTCTGAGCAAAAGACAATACAAACAGGCATTTAAATGTACTTAAGAAATTTCCATAGTGCATAAAGAAATATTTACCAACATCTGGATATGTATAACATGAGATTATTTCTACAGCTAAATTTCACAACTGGTAAGAGATGCCATCATCTTTCCAGACATGTGCATGCACAGTTCGTAAAAAATGCAGATTCAGATTCATTACAAATTGTCTTTTTCTAATTCATAAAAAACCCAATCCAGGCCTAGCAATATGGGCTTACATGTCCTTCTAAAAATCTGCAGTTTCTCTTTATTATACATTTTTTCTTCATTTTGGTTTGAATTCGGCAGTCCTGGGACACAATGTTTACACTTATACATACATTTAGCTTTTGCTGCATGTGCTTACCAAAGTTGAATTGCACCAGGTCACACAGTTAGCAGCAATGGTACATGTACTGCAGTCTCCAATGATCTTTCCACCAGACTCACACTCACGCTGATGCTCTGCTGTCTGCAGTCTCAACAAACACTCAGAATAAGGATGATCTGACCCCAGCTTCACATACACCCTGAAACGCACAGAACCAAAAACAATCACAGAAGCCAACCATTACTGTAAGGTTGATCAGACTTCATCTTTAGTTATAGGAAAACAAACAGTGATGTGAACTTGATTGCTTGAGTTGAAGGCAACTAGTCTTATTCTTGGTTCTTAAATACGTTAAGCTGTTTCAGGCTTCTTGAGTTCTAGAAGCTGGGTGGGACAAGGACTCTCAGGACCACCTCCAAGGTGACAGTCCCACTAGAGGTTAAATACCTGGGACTGCCCATCAGCTTCTAGAACAGAAGAAGCCTTTCAGATGAGAGGTGAAAAGTCGTCAAGAACCAAAAAAGAAGTCCAGTCCACTTCAACTCAAGCACTCAAGTCTACCATGACCTGGATTACTGAGAATCCATAAAGACAATCAAGTCTAGTCAAGTCAGGTTAATTTATATAGTGCTTTTTACAGTGGAGCATTGTCTCAAAGTAGCTTTACATTTTTAGATTATCTTCTAATGTCTTCTTCTTCTAGTTTCTGAGGAAGAAACCTTGGGAGGACCAAGACTCAAAATGGGACCCAAACTCCTTGAGTGGCCCAGATGATACATGTAAGAACAAAACTAATTTATCTATCAAGTAAGTCTATAGTAATAGTTAATAGTAAAAATAACGTAAAAAATATGCTTATCGGCATTATTTAGTCCAATACACAGAGTCAATTTAGGATCGTGAGTCCTTGGCAGGAAAGTGCTTGGTAACATGTCGTCCCCAGCCAACAGAGTACTGCCCTCTGGTGTGGCCTGGGCATGGTGGGGCTGGAGCTGTCAACAATCAATGATGTGTAATGTAGCCTTGGGCTTTTCATTTATTTTCAATCCAACTTAATCCAATTCAAGGTGAGTGGGTTGGGAACCAACTCCAGACAGGTTTCTCTGACTTGATTGAATTAAATAAAAACAATACTAGGTTTTTTTTTAATACTGTTTCCAAATTAGCACAGAGCCATTTGTTATGTACCACAAATTAGATTTTTTACAAACATTTTCCAGATTCCTTGACCCAAAAAATACAAGACATTAAATAAAAATGTAGTCTGAGCCTTTCAGATCGTCACCTTTCTTGTTCTGTCTTGTTCTGATGCAATAAGTGCCGTAATGCAAGAGCATTTGGCTGAATTTACTCTTGTTACTTTTTTTTTTAGCTCTGTTCCATGATGCTCTCTTCTAGAAAAGTGTGCTCTGGACTCAAGTTACATCAATGCTTCTCCTAGAATTATTCAGGAAACATCATAGCACAGAAACAGCACTGGACAAAATGGATAATGTTCAACTGCTGGCTTCTGATCATGGCTTAGTCTCTGTTTTAATACTGCTGGATCTGAGCATAGCATTTGACACTATTGATCATGAAATTTTGGTTTCTGAAAAATAAAATGTTTCAACTCACCCCTCATAGTGTCCAGGCAGAGGGAGAGGGACACGTCCACCCCGATCTAGAGCCGAGGTAATGTTGACAAACTCAAGATTGTGAGTTTTCCACATGTTCTGTATGTCCTGCTTTATATCCTTCTGAATATCCAAGGGTAGTACCTTCTCAATCTCTCTCAGTCCAATGAAGAACTCTGCTTGGTAGGGCATCGGCTTAACTGAGAACAAAATATTGCTTACTGAAGCCATTCTCCTTTTCATTGTTTTATGGCATGGTTCAATATTCCTGGCTTATTATTATTATTATTATTATTATTATTATTATTATTATTATTTGGTTTCACATTTGTAGGGATGCACTGAATAACAAACAAACTAAATTATTCAGCCAAAAAAAAAAAACACTTTCGGCATTAATAAGTGAAAAGAAGTGAAAAAAAAAACAAATAAATTATACCTAATAGTGACATTTTTGATGACACGATCAAATTGCAACCATTCTTTGTAAAGGCAGCAAACATGTCGGCTGTGTTGAAGCAGGGCTCTACAGTGCGAGCGTTTTTGTCTTGTAAATGTATTTTTGTCTTGTTTGAACACCAAGACAAAAATACATTTAGGCTACTTAATTGCAGTGGTGAAAAAAAGGGGCAAAATCTATGAAGAACTATGAAAAGCAATATTTTTTATTTGGCCTTTGGCCATATATTCATTTTTTTCGGCTCCAGTTTCGGCCACAAATTTTCTTTTCTGTGCAGCCCTTCATATTTGTCATATTTGGTTGTAAGGGACAGCTTATAAATGCAAAAAAGATTTTATGTTCGTTTTATGAGTTATACACACACTGAAAACTTAATTAGGTACACCTCCTTGTTTCTATTATCCATTTTATCAGTACCACTTATCATATAGAAGCATTCTGAAGTTCTACAATTACAGACTGTAGTCCATCTGTTCCACTACATACTTTGTTAGTCTCCTTTACTCTGTTCTTTAATGATCAGAACCCCCCACAGATCAGGTACTATTTGGGTGGTGGATCATTCTCAGCACTGCAGTGACCCTGATGTGGTGGTGGTGTGTTAGTGTGTGTTAAGCTGGTACGATTAGATCAGACACAGCAGTGCTGCCGAAGTTTTAAACACTGTGTCCACTTACTGTCCACTTTATTAGAGACGTTCACATTATTGCTCCACCTTGTAGATGTAAAGTCAGAGACAGTAGCTCCTCTGTTGTTGCACAGTTTGTATTAGTCATCCTCTAATCCTTCATCAGTGCTCACAGGATGCTGGACATTCTTTTGTTGGACTATTTTTGGTGGACTATTTTCAGTCCAGTAGTGACACTGAGGTGTTTAAAAACTTTAGCAGCGCTGCTGTGTCTGATCCAATCACATCAAAACAACACACACTAACACATCACCACCACATCAGTGTCACTGCAGTGCTGAGAATGATCCACCACCCAAATAGTACCTGATCTGTGATGGTCCTGTTGGAGTCCTGATCATTATAGAACAGACCAAAAGGGACGAACAAAGTATGTAGAGAAACAAAAGGACTACAGTCTGTACATACAGAATTACAAAGTGCTTCTATATGGTACATGGAACTGATAAATTGGACAATGAGTGTAGAAACAAAGAAGATGTACCTCATAAAGTTGTCAGTGAGTGCATTTTAGTTGAGGGCATCTGGCACAAAAGGTCACCACGGGTCTGCTCCTGGCATGACAGACCATAGATATAGATTATTAGGAAACATGCTTGGGCCGCTAGAGGCCAGTGTTGACTCACTATTGGCGGCGTGAGCATTCTCGATGCGATCGCACATGCGCCAGCAATGATTTGGCGTTATGCAAAAAAGTGGCGACACTTTATATAAGTACGCCTCATGTGTTTAATATTACACAGGGCGGATGGTCCATGGCCGAGTATGTAGAGGAGTTGTGCGTTGCAGCCACGGAGCTCATCGTGCCCGTTAGCACCGACCCGTGTCACAGTCTTTAGCACCGATCCCTGTGCACAGGTCGTTAGCACCAACCCCTGTTCCACGGTCTTCAGTACCGATCCCTGCGCCAAGTTCTTCAATACCAAACTCTGCGCACCGGTCGTTAGCACCGACCCCTGCGCACCGCTCGTTAACGCCGATCCCTGCGCCATGGTCTTCAGTACCGATCCATTCGCCATGGTCTTTAGTAACGATTTCTGTGCACTGGTCGTTAGCGCGGACCCCTGCGCCACGGTCTTCAGTACCGATCCCTGCACCACGGTTTTTAGTACCAATCCCTGTGCACCAGTTGTTAGTGCCGACCCCTGCGCCACCGTCTTCAGTACCAATCCCTGTGCCACAGTCTTTAGTACAGATTTCTGCACACCCGTCGTTGGTGCTCATCCCTGCGCCACTCTCTTCAGCACCAAAATCTGCACTGACCCCTGTGCCATGGTCTGCCATACCAATCCCTGTGCACCGCTCGTTAGCACCGATCCCTGCGCCATGGTCTGCCATACCAATCCCTGTGCACCGCTCGTTAGCACCGATCCCTGCGCCATGGTCTTTAGTACCGATCTCTGTGCATCGGTTGTTAGTGTCAACCCCTGCGCCATGGTCTTCAGTACCAATCCCTGTGCGCTAGTCAACAGCACCGACCTCTGCGCCATGGTCTTCAGTCCTGATCCCTGCTCACCGCTCGTTAGCGGCGATCCCTGTGGCACGGTCTTTAGTACCGATCTTTGTGCACCGCTCAATAGCACCGACCCCTGCGCCATGGTCTTCCGTACCGAACCCTGCGCACCAGTTGTTAGCGTCAATCCCTGCTCCACAGTCATCAGTACCAATCCCTGCGCATCGGTCGTTAGCTCCAAACCCTGTGCCACGGTCTTGCGTATCGAACTCTGCACACCGGTAGATAGTGCCGATCCCTGCACCACGGTCATTAGCACCAATCTCTCCACACCAGTTGTTGACCCCTGCCTTTATCCTCCACGATCAAGGGATAAACGTTCCCCTCAGGATTGTGCTTACAAAAGGATGCTGTGCTAATCAATAGTCTCGTCCTTTTCTTCCACGCGTCTGTGCCATTCTTCTCTAAGCGCTGAAAAAGCGCTGAGGAGTCCCCGAGGCATGTCTTCGCCTTCCTAGTGTCCATGCCATTGTCCTCTAAGCACCGAAGAAGCGCTGAGGAGTTCCTGTGGCACGCCTTCGCGGACGCTCCGCTCAGGCTTCCGACACTTGTGCATGCGCGGGCCCATTGGTATACCGAAGATACGTCGTAACCGCGCTTACGCCGTTAGTTTTGTCTGTTTTTTTTCTCAGTGCTTGAGTGGCGCGTTCGGTTAATTCGTTGATAACTGACGCAGCCATCCAATGTTTGATCCTCAGCCACTGAGGTTGTTTCCTTTATTGTTTTATTTATTTATATATTTCTAAACCCTTAATATTTTTATTTTCACGGTTCGCCTGCTTTTTAATATGGTGAACCGTAACATAGATGAACAGATCACATGGGACTGAGGAGTATGGAATCATATGGAATCACCTTGAAATTTGTATTTCTAAAACAAATACTGGAACAAGTCTAAAAATGCAAATTAGTCTGAAGTTAAAGGGAGTGCATACTGACCTTAACCTTAAGCTGATGGACCTGGCTAATTGAAAGAAAACATGGCCCCAACAAGAGAGTTGTCAATTGAAACAGTGCAAAGTATTACAAAGAAGGAAATCCAACAGAGAATTTGGCAAAAGATGTTGGTTGTTGTCAGTCAGTTGTGTCTAAACGATGGTGCAAGAATAAACAAAGTGATCATTTAATTTGTTTGAAATATGCTCCACAAAGTCAGACTGATATGAAAGAAAAGCTATGAAAGAAAATTGATATCTGTGTTTTTTTTTGTTTCATTTCTGGGTGTTCCTAACTGTATGGTGATTCCATAATGTTTGCAAGGGTTTTATTATGTTTTTGTGTCAATAAAACATGCTAGGATTACATTAATACTAAAGACGTGTATTCATGTCTGAAATCATGTTGCTTACCTGCTGGCCTCACATTAATAACAAGGAGTTCCTTGAAAGTTTCATAACTTCGTTTATTCGTCACAAAAATCTGATGAAAAAAATATATCAGTACAAAAAGTACCTTTACATTTTTATGTAAATCGGACTTTACTGAAAAGTCAGATGTGCCGTACCTCTATGATGACCTTGCCCAGATCTTCTTGTAGTGGTGTGCCATACAGAAAGCCATCATCATATGGGTGGCGCTGGGTGAAGCGCAGCCAACGTGGAAGGTCTGGGAACTGCTGCTTCTTGCACTTGAACACCATAGGGTCGTTATACACACGCCCTGCTTGGCCACAAATGTAACAAAAAAGGGTGACATAAACAATAAAGAATCCTGGCAATTAAGTGATAAGGTGATGTCCAGGCAGTTTGACTGTATTGTATTTCTGAGAGTATACATTTTACAGGACAGAACACTGCTCAGTTTAGCAATGAAAATGTCTGGAAATAGTGTGAGGATGAAGAGAAGAAAGAATTCTTTTAAATGCCAATAAACATTGGTGTCACACATGGGTATTTGTATAGAGATTGTCTTCCCTTGGAGAACTAGTTAAGTAATTCATCAAAGATGGCAACCCATTACTTTATGGACTTGTTGGGTAGGTGGAAATCTATGAATATTTACTAAGGTGTTCAATAAAACCCGTTACTGTCACTGTTGGTCAGTTGGATACTGTTTATCAGTTTATTACTGTTTATGGAGATTTCATGCCAGTTGTGTCATTTTAGGTATCTGTTAGCAGTAGCTGAATTAATGCAGATTAATAATTGTAAGGAGTGTACATACTTTTGGCCATATAGTACATCTCATTCTTTTTAAAAGTTTAAGCTTGTAGACAGATACTTTGGCCTCTCTGGTGTCCAATGTCATAAACATGCATACTATGTCTTTAGAATGCACTATACTGTATATCTTTTATTTAAAAAATATCTCACTTAATATAACCCCGATTCAGAAAAAGTTGGGACAGCACATTAACACATATAATAAAAACAGACAGTGTTTCTTACATTTACTTTGACTTTTATTTCATTCTGGAGATCCCCTGGCCATGGTCCGTGTCTCCTCAAAGACTCAGCCTTTCTTGGATGCTGATTTTGTACCAGATCATGATTACAATCACCTGTTTGGAATCGCATCATTATTTAGATTTTGAATTCATTACCAGCTCTTTCCCCCTACCAACTTTCTTTGGAATGTGTTTCAGGGCGGAAATGCAGTACTGGATGTTTATTAACAAATTAAATGAAGTTGACCAGACAAAACATGAAATATCTCAGGTTCTTACTGACTGCAATAAAATAAAGAGTCAAAGTAAATGTAAGATACACTGTGTTTTTTATATGCATTTTCCATACTATCCCAACTTTTTCTGATTTGGGGTTGTATTCAACACGTCATTACAGATTCAACGTATCAGTACAGCTTACCGTAATGTTGGACAAATGGCTCAAATTCATTTTGGAAGACCTCTTTCCGTAGTTCCTGAACGAACAGCTGGCCCACAGGAGCGTTAACAATGATATCTGCCTTGACCACCAGCAAGCAGACTAAGCATAATGGACAGAACGATTTGTTTAGATACATTCACTTTCTGGATGATTTTATTGAAATAAATTACAAGTCAGAATGAAGTCCATTTATAGATCTGAGCAAATGAGGATCTAAACACCTTGCTCAGTGGGCTAACAATGGTTTACTTGCAGTGCTGGGATTATTACCACAGAACTGAGCTGTACTTCATCAAACACACCGTACAATAATGTTTATAAATCATCATGTGTAATGGACAGTCAGATTAAACACTGATGTAGTGAGATAATCATTCCTTTAAAAAAAACTTCAAACAGTTTTCCCCATTGATTCAGTATACACAACTAACTCCTATATGTTCATACTGCATGTTTTCCCTGTTATACATATTTCGAGTAACTAATACAGGCATCCTTCTAAAGCCAAAAAACACACACTCAGTCTTTAGTCAAAAGTACTTCTCATTAGAATATGCACTTGTGCTACTAAATAAAAATCAAACCTTTTATCCTTAGCTGACCAATCAAAACTGAAATAGGATCAATTCAGAGTACTTGCCTGAGAGTATCAAAGACCAATTCTTCATGTCTGCCATCTTGTTATGAACTTTGATTGACAGGGCCAGTTGGACAAGACAGTGGTCTCCTTGCCAAAGTTTAAGAGCTATTTTTACTCCAGCCATACCAGGGTGAATGAATGTGTGCTTTTTCTGTTTACATTTATAAAAAACCATGAGAGGACATGAAAACATTTTTTATCCAGAAACAAGGGCCATGACAAAGAAAACATTTATATTTATTTATAGAGGACTCTTTATGATGGAGCATTGCATCCAGTCGTCCCTGCTTTGTAATTTTTGTAGAACTAGCTCCACAAGATATATGTCTGGTTACTATGCCAAATCTTTTTGTACTACTTTATGTTAAATTTGTCAGTTGTTTATCTAATATTACCTATTTACAGTGGCATAATCAAACTTTCTGGTTTTGACCTGATGAAGAATTGTCTATGTTGAATGAATCTATATCCTATTCTTTGGACTTATTGTATATGAACAGTATTTAAACAATACTCACCACCTGAGGTACCGCCTAAATCAGGCAAATCATAGTATAATTGATAATCATATGCAAGTGTGTTTTTGGGTAAGCAATTAGTACATATTGGACATAAAACTGCGATAGACACCAGTCATAATTGGTGGGATGTGTTTAACAGATGGTCAAAGGAAGGGAATCAGGTCTTGAGTATTGTAATACATCCACTATTAGCTATAATGTGTATTATTGTTTTACTTACTATATGGGATACTGGACTTACCTACTGGATGTGTTAAAGGATTAGGGAAATAGATCAAACATTTCACTATGCGTGATGTCTAGTCCAAGGACAGAGTGTTATGACTATAAAGAAGGTTTTGGACGTGTAAGAAAAATATAGCGTCCTCGCCCTCACTCTAGTGAAAACAAGAT